>JAANSK020255696.1:0-12799 GCA_011763485.2 Isoetes engelmannii
AGGACCGCACATGACACCAGCTTCTCAATGTTCTGAACGTGGCGTTCGTGATTAATATCAATCCATGGATTTTCTGGAAGCAATGCCTTCAGATCGTCAGCGTGATGCTCATCTACAAACTTCAGTGCTTCCTCAACCCTGGCCCCCCGATGATCCGGGGCTTTCCCCTTAATCCAATCTGAGAAACTCGGCCTTGTAATCCGGGCAACGGTATCCCCTCCCCTCCACGCAGTTCGCCTCTGCTCAGGGGCAGCATCCCTGGCACTCCGGGGGCCATCTCCCGCAACCCCATGAGAACCCATGGCCCCAACCTCCAAAGCTTGCCCCTGCACGGGCTGCCCTCTTTCCAACAAGCCTCTAGCTTCCAGAATAACAGAGGGGTGACGAGGAGACCTCCCCGTTGCCTCCTTGGCGAGCTGGCCCATCGAAGCACCACCAACCGCTTCCTCTAAGGGAGCATGCTGCATCGAAATCACAGCAGGCCGAACAGCCCCAGGCTGGTCCGCCATCCTCACAGGGGCCTTCGGCTATGAATTCCCATCACAAAGATCCTGCTGGCCCGCCATTAACACAGGGGCCATCGGCCCTAAATTCGTATCACCAAGAGCCTGCAGCTCTGAAGATACAACCCGACCACCTGGGGCTTTATGCCTGGGGCTGACAGGCCCATCTACAAATTTTCTAGATCCATCCAAAGTTTTCACAAACCCATCCACACAACTAACAGACTTCTGCACAACCGACTCAGGACAAGGCTTCTGAACAAGCAACTATTTATCCCCCGCTTCCAAGGATGCCGTTTCCAGAGGAGGCATACTCGAGGGAAGGGAGGGGGTTTCTAAAACACAATCAAGCATGTTAACATCTGACGGAGAGGAGGTCTCGACATACCGTTCCAGAGAAGGCATCCCCAAAAGTTCACGCATCTCAGTAATTTGGCGTTCGCGAGCTTGATACTCAACCCCAGCATCCTCTAACGAACCAGTCTACAGATTCCCTTCCACCATAACAACATCACCTTGATTATTCCGAGCTCCTCCGCTCTCCTCGGTGTGTGTAGCCAAGCCACAAGCAGCCTGCTGGCCTCCTTGTTCAACCACTCCATGCTTCACGGCTTCCAAAGAGGAGCTACTCTGCAACGATTTCTCCACCAAACCCCGATGCCGGGCCATATCCCTGGGCTTGAGCCCCAGGGGGTGCGAATCCACCACAGCCCGAGGCTCTTCAGCTGGTTTTGCTGGAGCCATGATCCGACTTCTGCCAAACCGACCTGAGTTAAAGTGGCCGCACCGCCTCAGTGCATCCGCGTCACCCAGTCGTCATCACTCCATCTATCCTCCTTATTTTGCCAAGGAGGTTTTATAATAAGTCTGTTTGCTTTCTATTTAATGGAGCCTCAAATATTGCCCAGTCAGGGGGATTGGCCTGTCTTTCTGCAGGTGGTCTTAAGGTTAGTTACTGATTAAAAATTAGTACTAATGCAATGCGGATAGAAGTTTCTTGCAAGTAGTTACTTAGCTGGGGTTTTAGGGTGTTGAATGGAACATGGTTTAATCAAAGCTATTGTTTGAACTCTATGATGCAGGCCATGCATGAAGTAGTTGCATTTTATAAAGAGAATACGCCCATTCTTGTACATGCATTCACATCTTTAGGATTCAACACATTTGGAGGTAAGAACGCTCTTTATGTTTGGGTACAATTCCCAGGTATGGATTCTTGGGATGTATTTTCAGAGATTCTCGAGAAGGCTCATATTGTCACCACACCTGGTAGTGGCTTTGGGCCTGCTAGTCAAGGCTTTATTAGAGCTAGTGCTTTTGGTCACAGAGAAAACATCTTAGAAGCTTCGAAAAGGTTACAAATACTTTTTGCAAAATCATGAATAACAGGACATAGACCAAAGGACATTATGTTGGCAGAAAACACTTAAGATTAAATATTCGAATTTATTAAATCTTTTTGATCATGAGAATTATATCACACTATGTAACTGGCTAAATATTGTTTGTAGCGTCTCTGAGGCCCCTCCTCCAAATCAAAATGCAAATTGGTGATTTAAATGTCATTGTACATTGTCTAGCAAACATTGTTTACAAAAATCCAAAACAAATTATTGACTAACTTCAATGTAGGAAGAAAGACAAAGTGCAAGCAAAGATTCAATGGACATTTCATAATATTTCGTGTTCTTTATCATATTCTTCAAATTGATTTGAAGAATCAAGGTTTGCGGAAGATTTGTTTATCTCTAACTGCTAAGATGTTTATGACCTCCAGTCATGTCCACATGCACCCAATTCTGGCATTAGGAACATTAAAGATGTATGCTTATCTCCTCCATGACCTTCGGTCATGTTCACGCGCACTCAATCATGGCATAAGGAACGTTAAAGACGATCCCATTATCGCCCATGATCATATGCTTACCCCCTCCATGACCTTCGGTCATGACCACATGCATTGGGCGTATGGCATAAGGAACATTAGGATGATCCCATAATCACCCATGACTTCATGCCTATCCATCCATGCACCTAACTATGCATAGATGACCCCACCCCACTCCCCCCAAAACTTCGCTATGCGAGCTAAGGCTAAGCGCACTCACCTTACGCTCGGCGTCGACTAACTTGGAGACGACCTTGCTGTTGCATTGCTTCCATAATTTGGCTCCATCTCATTGGTGTAGTTGCTGAAGGCCTTCTAGCCATTAAAAGCACCTATCTATCTTATACTCTATCCGCTTCGTCTACCTGCCGGAATGGATTCTATTCTATGGCGATTCAACCCCTAAGATGCAGGTAGGTTCACTCATAAGATTGAACCCCCACTTTCTTCATAATGAAAATGGTCCTGCATCCCTTGAATGACGCTATCCAATACACCCTAGCCCCTCAATTGATGTTGCACCTAACATCAGAGCTACTATCTCCACCTTAAAAGGTGGAAAAGCGAGATCAGAATGGGATCCACTTCTTATGGAAGAACACAAAAATTTAAGCAAATAGTTCACAATGAAATTTAATTGTATCTCACTATCCAAATGAAGATGCATCACAATGCGAAAAGGAAATGGCATTGAACCAAGCTTATGTCTTGGATTTCAAGGACAGAGAAATATATGTCAAACACAGGCCATGCATGTAACAAGCTTTCTAAATAGAGAAGCAGAACTATTGCACATAAACTCATCTCGAGGCCCCATGTGGTAGCAATCCGGCTGAAGTTTTTTATTCCAGTAGGCACGACAATTGTAGCCGCTGTAATGTAAGCACAAAACTTAGGAAGACTCTTTACCTCAACAGATGGAACTACCAACACAATGTAAAATTTAGCAATGTAACACACAACCACCTGTAATCTCCTCTCTCCTGGCTATTTGTAAAGTATATTAATTTTAGGATTTTATTTCCAAGCACTTGCTTATAGAAGCAAGGGGGGTTCACTATAAAAAAACATAATATTACACTTGCTTCGTAACAAAAAAAGGGAATTGTTATTTGTTATTTGTTATTCTTCCTTCCTTCCTTCCTTCCTTCCTCATTAGGAAAAGCTAACATGCAGTACCTGTTTGTCATAGTTTGCCTCGAGTTCAGTGTAAAGCGCTTTCAGGTTTAGATTTTCAAAACACACCTCTAAATGACACGCGAGAAAGTTACATCTAGGTCGTGAAAGTTTTGCAAGCCCAGTTCATATATGACAAGCTTTAATCTACTAGGTTTTCCTACTTCGGTTTCCATTTTTGTTAGTTCTCTCAAATATTATATGTCATAGATCTATTACCAATTCTACAATCACAATCATTCTATTATTTTTTCGGCAATCATGTGCGAAGCAATTAACGTATTGGATGCCATAATGCAAAAAATTGCTATTTTGTTCCACCGTACAAAAGCCTCCTACATTCATCTACTCCAAATAATAGTCTATACCTCGTACAAAAACAACATGAGCCCATTTGTTGTTTCAAATGTTTATATGCTATAAAGAAATCAAACCATGGTTCCTACTAACCTTTTATCCCATCCTAGTTTGATGCGCACGGACTTCGGTCCTTCTGTACTGTTCCAGGACTTCGGTCCCACTTGTACTGTTCCAGGACTTCGGTCCCTCTTGTACCGTCGTCACATGTCCGATTGGACGCTGCCTAGTGGCGTGACGTTAAAATGTTTTATCTTATCTTATCTTCTTCTTCCCCAGTTCTTCTTTGCTCTTCCTATCCTACCTTCTCCCCAACCCTGCGTTTCTGCTAGTTTTTTTTTTTTTTTTTTTTTTAAATTCGCGAGTTGGAGGGATGGCTATACCCACCAGTGACCGAATTTGACGGCCCCCTCTATTTTTCAAGGGACAGGTAAAATTGATTTACGCCTTTCACGTGACAGGTTGTCCCTAAATTCCAGCCTTTCAAATGCCAGGCAAAAATTTAAAATGACAGGCAACCAATTTTTTCCCTCAAAAACATAGAACAACACAATTTTCCATTAAAAGTGTAAGTGTATAAAATACATAATAATACTAGCAAAACAAAAATAGTAGTTTAAAACTTAAAATCAATACATCAACTTATTCAAGTGGCATTCCTCTCCTTTGCTTCTCTTCATAGCAGTCTTTGTAACATGCTTGCCAGTCTATAGTCTATGCTTTCAAATGATTCATCCCACAATGACACACACATTGTAGCACCAAGTGTCTCTAAGTTCATGTTCGACCTTATAGCACTCTTAATAGTATTTTGGCGAGAAAAATCTCTCTCGCAAGAGGCTGTGCTTCCAGGAATGACCATACCACACTGCCATAAGTTCATTAATGCTGGAACACTTTCCCACCATCTGTCACACGTTCCATTTTCATCTCTGTATATAGTCCAAGCCACCACCATCTCTTTGTTCTTGGCAGCCCTGTAAAGTGTCTCAACAAAGTCCTCCCTTTCACTCAAACATCTAGCCATGTCTACTTTCGAAGCAAACTTGGCAAGCAATTTTTCCAACCATTTCTTAGTCTCGTCATCCCTTGTAACATCATCAACTATCATAAGCAGACGGATTGAAGAATTTCATAGCATTAAATATTTCAGTCCCATCCGCAAACCTCCTAACAAGTGCATCCAATACATCATTAATGAACGATTTCCGAATACGAATACAATGTGGAAGTGAACCGCTATCCTCTGGAATTTTATTTAAATTATGTTCTCGTGCACTATCTTTTTTCCCTGGAATAGGAACATACCTGAGTCTATGTTCATGAATAGTGGTACCATCGCTATTCAAAAATGACATCAAACCATCCTTGCACAACTCATAAAGAGACAAAGATGCTTTCCTTCCCCAAATGTTTTTGGGATATATATAACAAGAAAAATGACAGGCAAATGATTAATCCTAGCCTTTCAGATGCCAGAATGATTAATCCTAGCCTTTCAAATGCCAGGCATGTTTTGTAGTTGCCTTTCTCTATGACAGGCAATTGTCCAATCGCTGCCTTTCATTTGCCAGGCACTTTTTTATTTTACTTGTTTTGACAGGCAAAAACCCCAAAAACATGAGTGAAACCCGTCAAATTCGGTCCCTGATACCCACCTCCTATAGCAGACCCCTACACTCCTTTCATACCTGTTACTACAGGAGGAGGCCGCGAGAGGGCCTCTTCGCGGACACTACTCTAGAGCCAGGGCTCATGCATGGGGTCCTGAAATAACCCAGTCCACCACAGCCGAGGATGACATACTACCCACGTGAAGAAGCTGGACTTCTACTTCATATATGACCACCTAGGGTGTGTGGTGAGCCCAACATCACTCGAGAGCACGTCCTTGGGAAATGACTAAATAGTGGCGGATCACGGGACACGGCATCACCCCGATGTCACCATCGTATTTATAAACTACTACTTTGTCTTAAAACTCTCCAAAATCTTCGTACGAAGACATGCATATTTCACCACTCCACACCGGACTTGAGCTCTGCTTCTCCATGTGTTGAACCTTTAGCAGGACTCCCTGCTTTATAAGGTGAGCTCATTCTTCCTACATTTTTTATTTTCCGCTGAAAGAGTTAGCTGAGTCGCAAAAAGCAGCATGTTAATTTGGCATTTTTTGTTTGAGCTGTGAGGTGGATTTAAACGGCTTTCGACTGCTTTGATTAAGTAGAAAAAGTCTCATTATAGGAATGCTATCACGGTTTTGTGATCCTGCTTCTGTCAGTTCCACTATTACGCTTTCTACTTAGTCTTCCTCATTGTGCATTCATGGTAAAAAACTGGGGGTTTTAGTCTGAAAGCGTGTTGGAGAGGCATTTTCTACTTCCGTTAGATGCTAAAACCAATTCCTACCGGATGGATTTTGTGTAAGCTCTTGTGAACCCACGGACTACTTTACGCCGTGACAGGGTGGAACAGGCTCCTACATAATGTAAGTTCTCTAAGATTAAAGCTAGTGTTTCTCTCTCAAAATTTGTGCTGGAGCGTGTTCCCCTTTTTTTCTTGGCAAAAATCCAACAGCGAGCAAATTCAGGAGTATATTTAAGGGAGGACGCTTTAGCGGCAACCCTTATATTGTAAGCTTCATTGACATATAATGATACCTTGCTGAATTATTTTAGCAAGTTAAAAGTGTTCCGATTGTCAGAGAAGGGCCAGCTGTCACAATTTTAATACTAAGAAAATGGCAAGGATGCTCAGGAAGCAAGACTGAAAAATCAGTTGAAGTTCCTGCCCAACATCGACAGCGTAAGTAAGGTCTGGCCCAGTAATAATTAGGGAAAGGAGACCTCCAACAATGTTCTATACAGAGTTGAACCAGCATCTGCTCATCAGAGGCTTTATCTTTTTTGGTTCAAGGATCCCTTATCTTCTGATAAGCAGGTTCTTGCCATCTCCCAGTGTTGGAATGTGATCGAATCAAGTCAAAACACTTCTACAAAATCCATTGATGCACCTGCAGCCACTCTGTTCCTCAACGTCTGCTGCAGCAATATTGAAAAACACCTTTTCTACGTCATCAAGATCAGAATATGAAACATGTTCATTAGTTTCTGGCCTGCAATTCCCCCACTTCTGCTGTTGAAGCCCTTACATTCTGGATTACTTGGATTGAGTGCATTCTTTCTGCACACTTGTAGTAGTTGGTTTATTGAGGCTTCTTCTTCACTTAGCTTGCTTCTGCATCCTTCTTAGAATCTGCTTTCTTTGATCATGAAAATACTAACCCATTTTTTTTTCATACTGTTTTAGGTTGATCTCCATATCGATTGGTGTCTGCGGTGACTGAGTGAAGGTTAGCTTCAACGTACTCTTCATTTTGATGTACATGGATATAGTCTCTGGAGGAAACCATTTACATAGCATACACATTGGCATTCTTAGTTCTGACAGTTTCCCTCCAAGCAAAGTACTGCTCCTTTAGATCTTTCAATGTTTTCTGATGATGTTCCATGTTCTTGCATTCATGAAGTTCTCGTGTTAGGTCCTCTTCCTGGACCATCTTATCCGATCTCAAAAGGGGTAACCATGCAAGTGTCTAAAAGAAGAAAGCGGACTGTAAAGGAAAAACATAAGCAGTCCTTTAGGAGAGAAAACTAGTCTGCACTCACTTTATACTTTGATCCCGTGGCCAGGAAGATGACAAAAGTCTCCTGATTTCATTGTCTTGGTTTCTTTTTATTTTTGTGCAATATCTCTAGGAGGCTGCAAATGCGCCCCTAGCTGTACATGGTTGGTGTATATTTGGTCTCATAGACCCAAGTGGTCTTTCGTAGGCGTTAATATAATCTTCCTTCCTTTCTTTCTTTCTTATGATCAATTGCTGACGAACTCCAATCTGGACATAATTAGCCCTCTAATCTTGCACTCTCTTAGGTCTCTCTTATATTGGGCTTAAGCAAGCATTCTAAAATATTGAGGGCTTCATTTTTCTTCAGGTCTGTACAGTTGTAGCTTCCAAGTACTGTCAAGAACGGAACCAAGAGTCCTCGTCTAGGATTAAGTTCTGTGTCAATTACCAGGTTCCTATACTGACTGCAGGGATAGAAGAATTCTAAAAAATCTACCGAAGGTTGGCTGATCAGCAACCAAGATTTATCAGACTCAAACTGATGAATTGTGATCATGATTGTCGAAGATCCAATGGAATCTAGAAAAGTTTAGTTCATTTTATGCAGATCTAGGCCTAGCAGAATTTGGAAGAGGAACGGTCAAGAACCTCAAAGCTTCCATATCACTAAATTTTCTCTTGCTTCTAAGAGTTCTGCCATTTAAATTATCAGCTTAAATTTTATGCCATGTTCTTTGTTAATCCAAATGTAGTTTCTCCATTTGCGCTTGATAATAAACTGTATTCTTGAACCAGTTAGGGTACAAGGTATTTCTGTGCATCTTAGAAGGTTGTATTGTTTTGTCAACTCAGAATCCAGTAACAATTTGAGATGGATCTGATGTTGCTGTCTACTTGCTTTCACAACTTTCTTCAAGCCACTCAGACCCTATTATACCACAAGAAAATGTGTTTATGTATGAGACTTGGATTTGTCGAACATCAG
Source organism: Isoetes engelmannii (assembly GCA_011763485.2). Taxonomy (NCBI): domain Eukaryota; kingdom Viridiplantae; phylum Streptophyta; class Lycopodiopsida; order Isoetales; family Isoetaceae; genus Isoetes; species Isoetes engelmannii. Next base: position 8,538 of record JAANSK020255696.1, read on the forward strand.
ACTTGTAGATAACCTTCAGGGATCAAGGAAAGCGGAAATGCCTGAGAGATGTTTCACAATATTCTCTTCCAGACCACAAAATTACGCTCCCAAGACTGGAAAATGTTAGCAGTGTGATAGCAATCTTATGAGCAAAAAGACGTAGATTCAAAACTATAGATCTACTTAGAGTAAGCGAGGATGATCACTAAGGGATGCCCTTACTAAAAACCTCTCCAGAAATGGATAAAAATATCTCAAGAAACTATGCAGAAGATGTAAGATTTGATAATCACCAATGAGTTCACACCACGAGAGAACTGGTGTAGAGAGAACACTTTAGTTTCAGTTTCGTTTTAGTCCAGTGGTAATTGCACATTGTATACGCTATTTGAGTCTCATGACCATGCGTTGCAGTTAAATAAAACTTTCTGTGTTCAGAGGTCATTCAAAACTATAAACCACATAAAGGATTATGTGCAGGCTTTGCAATAAGGATTTCTAACTTCCATACTTTTGTAAGGTTAGTAGAATAATATTATACCTTGACAATATTCTGTTTCTGCAGATCTGCAAAATTTCAACTGGCCAGTAATGGACTTCAGACAGCTATCAGAAAATGAAGAGAAGAACTTACAAAACATAGCCAGCAGAGCTTTCTTTATGGGAAGAAGTTTGATATCTCATCAACTGGACTCTTTCAATGATTTTACAGATCATATATATCAATTCTTCGCGGATATTCAAGTATGGGAAGTGGAGCCTGATCACTTGCCAGGATCAGATAGAACAGAAACAGGACTGCCAAAACATGGAAGGATCACTTTTGGAAACATAAATTTAAAGAAACCAGGAATTATGCTTGACCAGGATGGCCAAGAGAATGGCAGGCCTATCCTGCCAAGTGAGGCGCGACTTCGAAATTTGACTTATGCTGCTAAGCTGTATGCTGATGTTCAGCTTCAGGTCCGGGGTATTTCTATTTTGAACAATTTGCGTATTAGTGTGACGTTGATGATTGTGTTAGATTTTGCCTGATTAAATCTAAAGTATGGTGGACGTCTTAGCTTAAAACATGCTGAAAATTTGTTGGCACTGCTGAAATTTTGTATACCTTTAAACACTCTAAGACGCCTGGAGTGTTCGTTTATGTAATTCATGTAATTTCCAAAAAGGATGGCCTAACTGGATGATGCCTTTTATATATCGTGACATAATTCTTGCCAATCATGCCAAGGCAGTGGTGAAATTTTAGAATTTATTGGCTGCTCCTAAAGCCTGTCTTCTTTTGTGCATTTGGTAATCATGTAATGATCTCATTTCTTCCTTCAGCCATGTTTATCATTGCAAGTTGACAATAATGATTTGAAATCCCAATTGTTTTTGGACTTAACAATGTAATGAAGTGTTTGGATCGATCCTAAGCTTGAATTACCAAAATCATAGATAGAAGGAGCTTCATTCAGATCAGTCAGGAATGTTAGACAAGCCACTATTAAAAGGCACTGAGGCTAATATTCCAAGTCCTAAACAACATTAGTGGACTTTCGGCAATAAAGCAGGAGGTTCCAAGAGATGCTAGAAGAGTACTATCTTACTATGAGTAGGCACTCAGAATAAACGGTGCAGTTTATTATTTCTAATTGTTAAGGTAGAAAAGACCTTAGATCCTGTACTGTCTCATTTGATAGCAGAGGGAATAAAAAACTATTGTGCAATTAGTTGCTCATATTGTTAACATAGTTCATTTGACAGGTATACACAAAGAATCCTACCAATGAGAACATGAAAGCTGCAATGAAGCAAGAAACGATACTGGAAAATGAACATTTCAAAAATATATTACTTGGGGAGATACCTATCATGGTCAAATCCAAGTTTTGCAACTTGAGCGACATGCAGCCTGAGGACATGAACTCTAATGCATTATGGAAAAGAGGAGATTGTGGCTTTGATATGGGTGGCTATTTTATTATCAAAGGTGCAGAGAAGGTATTCTGTTCACATTAGGCAGCGTTCCACTCTATTTCTCCCCACATCTACAATGTTGTGGATTCTTTTTTTGCAGGTTATGATTGCACAAGAAGAAAGATTTTTACAGCGGGTTTGGGTGTCAGATAAAGGGGAATGGAGAGCAACCTTCTCTTCTCCAGCAAAGGGACTCGAGAAGTATGCATCCACGACCTCAGTCAAGCTGATACACACAAAATCTGAGCCACCAATCATGTGTGTGGATATTCATGGGGTTGGCCTCATCCCAATCAGCATCATATTTTGTGCCCTGGGAATTGATACAGATAAGCACCTGCTTGAAGCTATAACCTCAAATTTAGACGACAATCTGCTCCTTGATCTAGTTCGACCCACTCTGAAAAAAGGGGCAGATGATATGGTCCATTTTGTATCTGAAAAGTATCCTTCAGAAGACCCTCTGAGCAGCATACACAGTAGTCATGTAGCTTTGCAGTTTATAGGTTCTCGTATGACCAACAAGACAACTGGACCTGTAGAAGCTGCTAAGAATTTACTTGAGACCAGATTGCTCCCGCATATGGAAGGCAGTTTAAGAAAGGCCTTATTTTTAGGGCATATGGTCCACTGCTTATGCCAGTGCTATCTGAAGCGACATGGCCTGGAAGACAAAGATAATTACAGAAATAAAAGGCTTGACTTGCCTGGAACTTTATTTTCTTATCAGCTTAGGCAGTTAATGGAGCGCTTTAAGCGTGAAATATCCAAGAACCTGCAAAAGAAAATTTCAAAGGGTAAAAAGGTGATCACAGGTAGTGAGGTTGTGGATCCAAAAATAGTTACCATTGGTTTTAACAGAGCATTCACTCAGAATTGGGTTACAAGGAATAGGGCAGGTTCCAACAACACGGGCGTTGTTACAGCAACACTTTTTCGCACAAATCCAATGGCTACTGTTTGCCATCTGCGCACAACAAGAACACAGATCGCTTATGCAGGCAGAATTGTTGATGCACATTATCCGTAAGTCTATTATATTGTCATTTCTTATTTCATGCAGCATACGCCTACATATCCTCATTCTTCTCACATCTCATGCAATGCTACTGTGATACATATACATGTATTTCCAAAAGTTGATCACCATTGATCACCCTATTTTTAGTTTAGCTATTCAAATACGGTAGTCCTTTCAGAAATTTACCTGAAACATTGGGGTTTTATGTCCAAATAGGCAGGAAACCTTTCTCCTTGGACCTACACACGGTAAGTGGGTACTTGCAAATCCAATTATGCACTTGGATGGGATGCCATCATGCCGATGTTCTTGATCACGCCTTATCAGAAAATCACTTTTTTACTTAGCTTTCGTGTTTCATAAATTCTAGGCTGTTCGAAACTAGAACAAAGCCTGGATTTTTAAGTAGCTTCAAATTGATAAAATGACCAGCAAATGAGTTACTCCACTGTTTTGTGCACAAGGAAGGCAGGGCCAAGAATAAAAAGAAAATCAGTAAAGCTAATGTATTTATTTGCTTTTGCAAGATTACCAAAAGTTTTCAAGCCACTTAAGGCGTGAATGCATTGAAACAAATATTTACACGATACTTAGAATATTCTTGAGTTGGATGTGCAAAATTTATTAGTTCTTAGTGCCATAATTTTTTGTGTAATCTGTACTTATGAATTTGCATTGATTACTTTGGTTCTTTTCCATCCAACTTCTGATATTTGCTGTTGCAGAAATATATCTCAATATGGAAGGGTATGCGCTGTAGACACACCAGATGGTGAAAATTGTGGGCTTGTAAAGAGCATGGCTGTTTTTGCAATTGTGACACTTGAGACACCAGAACAGCCTATTCTAGATGCTCTGTTGGGTCATATGATGCCTCCTGAAGCTGTTTTTCCTTTGGGAGAGCTTGTGAAAGTCTTTCTAAATGGAAAATGGGTGGGTATTACTGATGCTGAAAATGATCTCGAGCAATATGTCAAAAGGAAACGCCGAGGTGGAGAACTTGATTACCAGGCAAGTCTTTCACCACATAAGGTCTATTTCTGCAAACTCATCTCTCTCTCATTATTGTCCCTCTTGCACTGCAGGTTGAAGTATGTCTAAGAGGAAAGGAGATCAATATATTTAGTGATGCTGGAAGGCTTCTGCGCCCATTGTTCGTAGTGGACAACAATGAGCTTTGCATAACCAAGGAGCATCTTTTTGAGTTGAGAAGGAAAAAACCCCAAGATGGATTTGAGTACTTGGTTAAGGAAGGTGTAATAGAATTTGTTGGAGCTGAAGAGGAATACAGAGC
>JAANSK020255707.1:0-12798 GCA_011763485.2 Isoetes engelmannii
GTGGAGACCGGTGGTGGTGACCCAGAAATGGGCCATGGTGGTTTTGTTGGGGGGGGGGAGGTTCTGTTATGGGCCGTGGTGGTTCTGTGGTTGGGTCGGTGTGGTTCGGCTGGGCTTGCAGACAGGCGTCAGGAAGTGGTGGCAGGTGGTGGTGGGCTTGCAGACAGGCGTCAGGAAGTGGAGGCAGGTGGTGGTGGGCTTGCAGACAGGCGTCAGGAAGTGGAGGCAGGTGGTGGTGTGCTTGCAGACAGGCATCAGGAAGTGGAGGCAGGTGGTGGTAGACTTGCAGACAGGCGTCAGGAAGTGGAGGGCCGGGGTGCTTTGTAGGCGGGGGAGTTTTGCCGGTGGTGGGATGTCATGCCCCTCGCTCTCTGTCTTGGGCGGCTGAGGTAGAGCGTATTGTCATTAACCCTCTGGCTCTAGAAGGCGGTATTGAGAATGATCCTTCTTCCTCAGGATGAATAGGTCAATCTTGTCTTGGAATGTGCGGGGGGTGCAGTCCTCCAGTGGTAAGAGGGCCCGGGTCTCATTGGCACTACAGCAGCTGCGGTCAAACATTGTCTGTCTACAGGAGCATAAGTGTCATAGGGGGGACATTTCTCGTTTGTTAGATATGGTGGGGCGCCAGTTTGCAGCTGTTGCTTCTTCTTCAGGGGGGACTAGTGGGGGCACCCTGATTGCGTGGAAGATGGATGTGCAGGTCACGTACTCTACGGCGGATAAGTTTGGTCGATGGACGATCATTAAGTGGCTAGAGGGTGGTCAGGAGTGGGGGATTGTCAATGTCTATGCTTCAAACCAGCCATCTCGACGGGGTGCATTGTGGCCACTATCAGGCACAAGCTACGAAACCTTGGGGGTTTGCAGGTTGCATGGTTGTTATTAGGGGATTTTAATATGGTAGAGAGAGTGGCGGATTGCACTGGCCCCGGCACGCAGGTGGTGCAGGGCTTTGAGAAAGATCAGTGGTCACGTCTGATGCAGGAGATAGCTTTGGTGGAGGTTCCAGGTGACTTGTCTTTCACCTAATGTAATCGGCAGATTGGGGCTGGCTGTGCGTATGCTAGGCATGACCGTTGTTACGATTCTCCTATCGCTCTGGATGGTGCGCCTTCTTTGCGCAGGCATAATTCTTGGCCTCCTCAGTCTCTGACCATTACCCTCAGTTGGTGTCTGGGCGAGGTGGTGTTATTCCTCGGCCCTCTAAGACGGTGTTTCCTCGGCCGTCTAGGACGGTGTTTCGTTTGAACACCCGGTTATTGAAGGATGAGGAATTCTCGACGCGGTGCCAGGACGTGTGGCTGGACACTTTCTCCTCTATGGGCGGTATGGCGGGCATGGTGAAGGCTCTTGCTAAGGTGAAGTGCTTTGCTAAGGAGTTTGGAAGACAGCGGGTGCAGCAGGAGCGGCAGGAGTTGCATGCTCTCTACCAGGAGTTGGAGAGGATTCAGGTGCAACCTTTTGATGGGGTTAGGGATAATGCTGTACTGCAGCATATTAATGCCTTGGAGCAGGTTAAGGTTCGGGAGGCGTGTGTGAAAGCGGGTCTTACCTGGTTGAAGGAGGGGGATACGAGTTCATCTGTATTCTTTCGGGCAGCCAAGCCGCGGCGATATGCGACATCTATGGCATCTCTTGCCCTGCCCGATGGCCGGACATTGGAGGACGTTGTTGAGTTGCAGAGGTATGTGCACGCCCATTTCTCTGGTTTCTTTGCGCAGCGTGGACTCCCCTATGAACAGGAGATGCAGGAGTTGGTGCTGTCGGTGGTCAAGCCTTCCATTTCACCTCATCAACGTGAGAGTCTGGAGCAGCAGCTTTCGAGAGAGGATCTCGCAGAGGCCTGCATGTGTATGGCCAAGGGCATCATTGTAACTATAAAAATAAGGTATTCTTTGACTTTGAGAGAGTCCATTCCTATATGGAAATGGGTTATATCTATTTCCATAAATACCTTGATTACTTTAAGTGTCCAGGGTTGGATGGCATTCCTGTTGAGTTCTTCCAGACTTATTGGGAGTGGGCCGGTGAGTCGGTGTACCAGGTATATCTTGAATTGCTGCAGTCCTCACAGCTTGATCGGATCCTGAATATCGCATGCATTTCCATCATCCCGAAGGTGAAGCAGCCCACCACCATTAGTGATTGGAGGCCTATTTCCCTGTTGTCTTTTGTATATAAGATCATTGCAAAAGCCCTGGCAGAGAAGCTGAAGCCGATGTTGCCCTCCGCCACTAGCAAGGTTCAGTCTGGGTTCATTCCTGGGAGGAACGCTTTAACGAATGTGGCGGCGGCCTATGAGGGCCTGTATTGGGCAAGGCGAACAGGTCAGGGCATTGCATACCTGAAGCTAACTTTTGCCAAAGCTTATGATAGTGTATGATGGGAGTTTCTGTCTACCATGATGTTAGCATTGGGCTGTGGCCCCCTCTTCACGGAGACTGTTATGAAGTTGCACAGGTCGGCTCGAGCTACAATAGTGTGCCAGGGTGAGCCCTCGGCTTTCTTCTCATTGGGTAGAGGGGTGCGTCAAGGGTGCCCTCTAGCACCGTTCTTGTTTACGATTGTAGCAGAGGCCTTATCCCAGTTGCTTCTGGCTGCTGTGAAGGAGGGCGTGGTGGACGGGCTCCAGATGCAAGATGGTAGCCAGCAGATCATCAACCAATTTGCTGATGACATCTTCCTCTTTTCAGTGGCAGAGGAAAAGAATTTGCGGAATGTCAAGGGTCTGCTCGACACCTTCACTTTGGCCTCGGGCATTCTCTTGAATTGGGGCAAGTGCTCTGCTTTATGGGCCTTGTTGACTTTGCCTCCTCCTTGTCTTGCTCTTTTTCCATGGAAGGTGCTCCCAGGCAATGCATGTACGAAGCTGCTGGGTATTCCTTTTGGTGGGGACATCTCCATAGGGCGTGTGTGGAATGAGATCTTGCAGGGGTTGCAGAAGCATCTCAATTGGTGGAAGGGCAGTAAGCTGTCTATGTGGCTAGGTCGATGCTATGTAGTACGAATGTGTACACGGCATCTGCAATGCTAGCCCTTGAGGGAAAGATGCAGACGTTGGATAGGATGATCCGAAACTTTGTGTGGGGCGGGGATGATGAGGGGCAGTGGTTAAGGTGGCGTGGTGGAAGTGTCTCCGCCCCCGGGAGGACGGGGGTCTGGCCATCTTGGATTTAGCTTTGCACAGCAAGGTGTTGGTCTCCAAGTTTGTGTGGAGTATTTTGCAGGATGGTGCATCTTCTCCAGGTGCAACGTTGTTGTTACAGTCTTTTTGCCACTGCGTGGCATTTGGGAAGCCCTCTGTCTATGTGGAGTTGTCGTGGGCATTGCTGTATGGGCTGAGGCCTTTTCCGCATGCATCCCCTTTTCTCACCGGGGTGTTGCGGGCTTGGGGTCATGTGCGGATGATGTTCCAGCTGGATTATACCGCAGTGTATCATCACTCCTCGCCTTTCTTGTGGGTCCCCTTGCCTCCAATGCACTTGCCTCTGGCCGCCACTGTGCACACCCGGACGCAGGCCCGTTGGAGGCGGGCTGGTGTCCTCACCCTAGAAGAGTGGTATTGGGAGGGCCAGGTAGCGTCATGGGAGTTCTTCCGGGCCCGTTTCCGCCTGAGGTCCAGTGATTGGGTCATTTGGGAGCAGGTGGCCGGTAGCATTCCGCTGCACATACCTTCACTGCTTCAGGATGATGTGGTGGTGCAGGTCTGGAAGATTCATCCTGACGTTGAAGCCACGTGCTTTGTGTGGTCTGCCTACCGTACACTAGTGATTCACGACATTTTGCCTCCTTCTGGAAAGTGGTATCTGCAGCTTCGGGGTCCAGCTGGCGCTCGGTCTGGGTTTGGACGTGGAGTCCCCTTCCCCCTCCGAAGGTCAGGGTGCTGCTGTGCAGGTGGTGCACCGTTGTATCAGGGTGAATGCCCTGGTGAGCAGGTTCAGGCCAGGAGTGAGTCCTTTGTGCCCCTGTTGTGGTCTTCATCTAGAGATGGTAGAGCATTGTTTGGTCCTCTGCCCCGATCTGCAGTCGGCCTGGGACTGGGTTCAGGCTCGGTTCCAGGTTCGGCTAACTAGCCAGCAGTTGCTGTTACATTTATATCCACGTGCTTGGCCTCTTGTGAGGAAGCATGCCTTGCATTTATGTGTGGCCTGGCTGGTATGGCTTATCAGGAAACGGCGGTGGTTGTGGATTTTTCAGGGGATCCAGCAGCCTTCGGCCTCCCTGGTTCCCCGTCTTCGGTATAAATTATTCCAGAGTTTCTTGGTGTTTTCGGGACTGGCAGAGCAGAAGTTCGCCATCTGGTGGGACTTCCTGGGTGTTGTGGATGATGAAGGCCACTTCGTATAGTAGTAGTTGAGATGATGGAGTGGTGGGGTATCACTGTCTTTGTGGGGCAGTTCACTTTCCTATCCACTTACTTTGTATCATTGACATTCTTTAAATATATTGAGATTAAGTTCTTCAAAAAAAAAAACATTGTACTGCTAAATATTCTCAAATGAGGCATAGCAAGTGCTCCAAAGAGGTGATGATGTTTAGTGATGCATAATATAAGTTGTGTTCATCTTTTACCTGTTAATGGAGCAAGCAAAGGGGGGGACCAATGTCATAGAGTTGAATCGAGTTTAAAAAAAAATGTGTAGCAAAGTTTGATTACATCATTTTGTGGTTGAATCCATTTGCACTGTAGAATGTAGACTACTACGGTTCAAGAAATGATGCCCTTTGCCACATAAGAAAATTCAATGTAAATATGAGATAGAATTGAGGAATGATGACATGAACAAGTTTTCAAATAATAGATTAGAAAAGGAATGACATGGCATTAACCAAAGTTTCATTCATCGTGTTTCTTTGTGAGATTGCATTTGTGTCATTGATTGTCAGAATATTCCTCTATCTATTCTAGAACTACGATCTGCAATATTTTGAACACAAAAACAGTGGCAAATCGCAGTAGTCTGGATTTAATATATGGTGATGGGCATCAGAGCTAAAAAACATAACAACCACATATTCACATGTCTGCATATTGAAAACATATTCACATGGCTACATATTGAAATCATATTCACATGTCTGTCTCATGGACAAAATCTGCAGACATATTCAATAGGTAAACAGGAAACCAATATTTACAGAGCATAAGACTCCCGAAGCTTTTCCATCGCTCGCATTTTGCTGCTGCCAGCAATGGCAGTATCATAGCGGCACCTAATTGCATCTACCTCGCGCATTTCCCTAATCAGCAAACCCCTGAAAAGATTTAGATGGGCGTGCATCATCGTCTCTTCAAATTTAACTCCGTGCCTATCTAATACTTTCGTGGACGCTTCAATCCGTTCCAGTGTCCTAGCTAAAGCTGATCGCAGCTCCTGGATAGTAGCACATACATCTCTAATAGAATTTTCTGCATATACATGCATCCAATCCACATTCTCTTGCTTGACTCCAGACTCCACAACACTCCTTGCCTCTGATTGAATGTCATCACTGCTATCGCTAACAACTATAACTTCTCAGTTGCCTATGCCCACCATATGCACATCATTCTCATCTGCAAGGGGAAAGCAAAGTTGTTAGCGAAATTGAACTTTGACATAGACTACAGAAAACCACACTACCGTATCACATAACATCAAACTCATAATCATCCAGGACCTAGCCAGCCTAAATTTCACCATCTGGAGCATGCATCGCACAGTATAAATAAACCAGGTAGTTCTAAATCTGCCCGAATGATATTGCAAATAATGGAATTCTCTTGGCACTATATCATGATAATATGCTTCCTATCACCCGCGCCATAGAGTGTATAAAGTTCTTTCCCAATGTTAATTTGCTCGGGAATGACATTGTGCAGACAGATTCTAAAGTGAAGCTTCCTTATGTCCTCGAGGCAGTAGCCAACATTTCCTTCAAAGCAATGAAGTTTACTTCCAGTCAGTGCTTTGTACAAAATCATGGCACCGGCGGGTCTACTTTGATTCCAGCCTAAAAAGTTTTTGATTTTTACACTAACACTCGTTGTTGTCTTTGTCTATTCTCATGACTGCTTGCACATGCAGGTGGTCAAGAGAGGATACCCTCTCAAGTGCCACCACTATGCCTTGCAATTCTGTTTCTGAAACTGCACCAGAATTGCAAGGCACAGGGACATCAACACCACCAAATACCACCATCACAGATACAATAATTAGATTTGGCACATCAACAACTTCTTTGATATAACCATCTGCCAGATCTTCTCTGACATGCGCTGCAATCATGCCCGGAAGCCTCCTTGGCCTCCCTCGTCCATGCTTTCCTCCCTTCCCCCTACTGGCATACGCTTTCCTCTAGCCCTCATCCTCTTGCATATGGGTTTGCCTTGGTTGCAAGACACTGGCATCCTGGAACCTCACTTGCTAGGCTCTCCCTCGTGCAACATCAGTAGCTCGCCCTACACTGCGACCCCTTCCCCTCTTACTAATCTGTTTTGCAACTCGATCCTCAAACACCTTGGGCATTCCTTACCTGCAGCAGATGACATCCTCTCTTCCCCCACATTGCAACCTGTATGCAGCCTGTTATCCTCATCCAATTCCCCATCCCCCTTGCTTGCATATCTCCCCTCCCTATCTATTGACATATCCCTTGAGCCTGGCTGTGCATGGACCCATGTCACATTAATCTCTCCCTCTACACGCTTGTCCGTTCTACTCTCACCCTGCCCGTTACTCAACATGACATCCCTGGGAATCCGGGCAATGGAACACCTCCTTCCCATCTGGATCCCTACAAAACTTGCAGATCGAAATTTCCAATAGCCTCTTGGACAAGGTCACCTGATAGACCTTCACCTTCAGCCTTGCTGCCCTTCACATATGCATTCTGGAAGGGGTAATTTTCTTGGGCTGAAAATTTTCCCATGAAATTTCGTGGCGGCCGCCTGTCAAGAAATTTCACGGGGAAATTTTCAGCCCAAGAAAATTTCCTGACGAAATTCCTAACCACTGTGGAATTTCTTCGGCCAAAAGGAGCGCCCGATCTCTTCCGGATGTGATTTTTTGTCAATCTTTTCTACTTTTTGGCCCTTTACAGATCTACACTACACAAATCTTGCTAACGCCATCATTTCTTGCCTTTTTTTTCGTGTATTTTTAGAAGGGGTAAGTTTCCTCTTAAATCTTGATATATTGCTGCCTTGGAGCCCTTTTGATATGGTTTTTCGGATGATTTGGCGAGTTCATTGAGGTTTCTGGCGATTTCGGCTTCATTGCAGGTGATTTATAATAATATTTACATTCTTTTATTGTTTTTTGCTGATTTGTGTCTATTCTTGTGTTTATTTAGTTGATTTATGATGGCAGATCTCATGGAATATTTTTAGTTAGCTTGGAAGCAGCAGCAGAGTACGGCTCAAATGCATTTTGTATTTGCTTCTTTACTTATGTATTTTTGTTTATTTAGCATGGACTGCTTAGAAATAGACATGGAGTGCTTAGAAATGGACACAGAAAGCAATAGAGATGTTCCAAAGCCATCCTTTGGCCTGAACATTACATAAGAAGTTGGACAGCCATCCTTTGGCCTGAATATTACACAAGAACTTGGTGTGCATGCTGTTGATATGCATGTTGCTGATGCCTTGGATGACGGTTTCTCTAATTTTGATAAGTGATTGAGTTCAAGGTGTAGAACTTGAGAACTTTGCTCAAGAAAGAGAGGACAGTTCTTGGTTCCATGGAAAACAGATTTCTGATGGCAAGGATGAATTTATCCCATTGGAGCTTGATCTGGTCAAGGAAGCAGAAGGAGGGGGAAGAGATGCATCTGCAAAGCTAACCATATGGGCTATACGGTGGTTTGGCAGCTGGAGGAGTGCCTTTAATCATGATTGCTCAATACCATTGAAGGATGTTCCACCCAAAGATCTCTCTGTGATGCTAACGAATTTTATCCTACAGGTTAAGAAGAAGAACGGGCAAATTTATCCGTCGGGGAGGTACAATTATAGATCTTTTCCTTTTCTTTTGCATGCATTGAGTTTCTAACCTCTTTAATCTGTGCATGCAGTCTTAGTGTTCTTTATAGAACGTTTGGCAGGATTTTGAGAAAGAAACAGGAAGTAAGAGTTTGTGAAAGTGGGATTGAAGAGCATTCTTTCAACATTCTGAAGGCTGATGTATTCAAGAAGAGTACGTATGCATTTGTAATTGCTGTTAGAAGGTCTAGACTTGTTGGAGCAGCATGGAAGAAAAAGAAGGCTCATATGATTCCTTTTAGTGTAGAACATGCCATCTTAGGTGATGTCGATCACCAGGTATTTCATCCTAGAGGGGTGCAGAAGAGATTGTGTTTTTATATCTGCTCCAGATTTGATATTAGAGCTCGCAAAGAATTATGGAATTTGAAAATCTATCAATTTTCAATAGGAAGTAGTGAGCATGGCGATTTTGTTAAATATGACGAAGCAATGAGTAAAAATAAGCAGCCTTCTAGACGCTTTGAGGACCATCACTTTAGAGCTCCAGTGTGGAGTTGTGAAGAGGACTTTGTGTTTACATACAAGCAGTATAGTAGGCATTTACCTGCAAGGCAGTTTAATGATGCTGATAAAACAGAAGCTGCATTGTTTCTGACACCAATTGATAGTTGGACAAGTAACGTAAGTTATTTATGTTATCTTACAGATTTTTCTTGCTTTAATAATATTAGATCTGAATTTTAGTTGTCGTTCCAGGTCTGGTACCATAAACAGAGGGTGGAGACAAGTACCATAATTAAGTGGCTAAAAGTAATGGGAGATACTGTAAATGCTGATATCTGCAATAAATTTGGCCGGGTGACACTAGTTTTGAGATTGTCTTTGGCTGGCGTACCAGCAGAAGTTGGGATGAAAATTAGTGGGCACCACACGTGTGAAGCATTCAATGAGTAAGTTTTAGATTTAATTCGGTGCTTTGATGTTTTTTTTATAATGCTTGATGTTTATATAATTCTTGAATTTGTAGGTATGATAAGAGTACTGAAGTGCAGTTTGATGCTGCCATATCTATACTTGGGCAACCTGTTAATGGCGATGGAACATGTCGCACGTATTCTTCAGTGGTTAATGAAGAGATAGACAAAAAGAGAAAAGTTCAACTTGGAATAGTAGATAGTAGAAAGCAGCATTGTCTTCGTCCTACCGCACAGGTTAGTTATTGTATTTTGTAAAGTGATCAGCATACTGTTCTGTGGATGGGCAGCAAGAGAGATTGAACTGCCCATTTTGCAATTGTTCTTGAACAAAGCTGAGTTTGATGTCCATGTGTTTTATTTAGAGATGCATTTGATAGTCCTTGCATGATGAATAGCCCCATGTTAACACAATAAGATGTTTGAAGGAATTGTAAAAATACCAGATCTTCAAATGAGTGTACCAGCCATAGCATTTCATGAACTGTAAGCATGAGAGCTTTGAGCTTTGAGAGCTTTGAATGAACATTTCTTAGTTTATAAGTGATTTGGCCATCATCTATGTGGAGAAAATGTGCAGAGCTAGCAAATCAGATTACAAAATGCTGGATGCAGAACAGGGCCAATACTCCATAGGCATAAATGTCCTCTCGATGTCACATTCCTGGGTAATAAGTGATTTGGGGACATAATGTTCACCTATAATATGGAGAACATGTGCAGATCTAGCAGACCAGATTACACAACGCTGGATGTGGAACAGGGCCAATAATCCCTATACCTAAATGTCCTCTCCATGTCACATTCCTTGGATAATAATGATTTGGCCATCATCTGTGATTTGGACAAAATGTGCACGGCCAGGAGCTTGCTGAGCAATTCCCAGGCTTATCGTTAAAAAACATGGAGGTGGATTGATGCTTGATGACTAAGAGCACAAAGAGAAGGTCCAAGTCACAAAGAGAAGGTCCTTCAAAAGACTTCATCGAAATATGTTGCAATTTGAAACACGAGAGAGGAGATTAATTTTCCTCAAGTAATAGCTGCAAGTTCAACATGCAAGAAGTCATGTTAATAAAGTGTCTTCCATTCCTTGGGTAATAAATGTCCTCTCCATGTAAGAAATCATGTCAATAAATTGTCTTCCATTCCTTGGGCAATAAATGTCTTCTCCTCAAGTGATAGTTGCAAGTTCAACATCGAGAAGTCATGTCAATAAAGTGGCTTATCCATTTGCATATTTACAACATCATTCTACCTGGCTTATCCATTTGCATATTTACGTAATATAAATGGCCCTTGATGAGAGGTTTACATATATGGCAGCTTCTTGGTTCGGGAAATTTTTTCCTCTAATCGGCAGTTTTCCTGCTGGATTTAGGGCAGCCTACCAGCTACGAGCTCCCCCTCCATTCTTCGCGGAAGTACCAAAAAAAATCCCCATTTTTAGCAGGAAATTTTCCTGCTGTTCTTATTCTGTACTGCTAAATTTCATTTTTGCACAGTAGGTTACAGGGATTCCGGGGAATTTCTCGAACTAAGGGCAGCTTCAAATCATGCTGGAGTTCCTTCTTGGCAGCCTGAAAATGTTGTCTAACTAGCTGCCACTTTGCACATTTCTTGCTTACCTATTCCCATGTTGCATTTATTCTCCAATGCACGAAATATTTTCTGATGATATTGCTCTCTTATGTACTGTAGAATCATAAACTGGTCATCCACCATCCTTGATTATAGTTTGCTTCATGTTTTTTATTTAAACAGCAAGTTGCTGATAGTAGCTTGGTCCTAAATGCATCTCCAAGTGCTAATGTCGTTGTTGCAAGTGGTAGTATTGTAAATGGACATGTCAGTTTTTTCATTTGATTCATTTTTCAAATGTTTGTTGTTTCATTTGATTCATTTATGTTTTGAGGCATTCCACAGGTTGGCAGCGTCATGCCAATGACAGTAGAAGATGCTAATAAAGAGAATTTGAATCCGTTAAGCGACGACTATCTTGATTTTGTTGACAATGATGCTGTGGATAAATTGATAGCGGCAGATGCAATTGCAAGGAGAGCTTTAGCAGGTGGAAATTTCAACGTGACAAAAGGAAACTCATTGACGAACACAAGTGGCCAATGATGTTGTGGATAGATTGATAGCGGCAGATCCAATTGCAAGGAGAGCTTTAGCAAGTGGAAATTTCAAGGTGACAAAATGAAACTCATTGACGAACACAGGTGGCCAGAGCTTTATGGGCGCAAGATTTTTAGGTTGTGTTTTGTTTAGCTGCACAGATACCACTAAAATTGCCAAAGTTATGAGTAACTTGCAGAACAATTCATCTTCTGGTTCATTGTAGTTTGGGCTGCTGTTTTATGATCTCCAAACTCTGTAAACTCTTGGCTCTTATTGAAACTCTGTAAACTTTTAGCTCTTATTGAAACTCTACAAACTTTTGGAAGTGCAAATCTGTGTAAAACTCTGTAAACTTTTTGGTTGTGTATGAAATTGTGTAAAATTGCTGTGCAAAATTGTTGTGGGAAAAATTGTTGTGTAAAATTGCTGTGAAAATCAGCTGCTAATCAGCAGGCAATGAACAGAAAATTTCAGCTTTTAAAAAGCAGACGTTTAGGGATGAAATTCCACGGTGGTTAGAATTTCGGCTATCAACAAGATGAGGTCCTCCATGCCGACACCCGATCCCCAGCTCCTCGGATTCCCAATTCTGACCTGGGCATGCCCCCAGAACATGTCTCCACGACAGCGGCTGCCATGTGCGACTCATTTGCTTCCAAATTCAGACCATCACTTAAACGCCTCCCAAACCCTAAAAAAATGCACCACAATTGAAAATGTTCGACATTTAAATAAGCTGCTCAAGAAGCCAATAAAATATGGTTTTCTATACAGTACATGCCCGGAATCTTAGTTCCCACCACTGCTGCCTATGTACCCTGCCAATACGACATAAAATTGTTGAATTTTACCGTTTCACGTGTATATATACATGAGACGCATAAGTTCTCACTTCGCAAGTATCGAGACCAGAGTAGAAGAAAATGTGGCTCAAGACACATCCTAGATATGGCTTGATCATCTATATTCTAATAGTATGCTTCAACCAAATTCAACAACATAATCTGAACGGATATCTGAATAATCTGATGAAAATGAGGCCATAATCCGGTCTTCCCATGCCGTAATTAAAGCGTAGCGTGAAAATGCAGCTGGATCTCTTGTCAGGCAACAGTAACATTCAGGTTAGTCCAGCAGTGATTTTGAACAATATTAAAGTTATTCAACAGAATAAATTTTTTGGGAGAAGCACAGATATATCTAGCATAGATTTACATAAACCTGTTTGTAAATGGGGGTATGCAATGCCCAAATTGTTGTCCAGAGATTTGGAAAGACATGCGGTTATAATTGATCCGGTAGCATATGGAGCTCATATAAAGGCTTGTGGCATTGCAAAGGCCTTCCCAGAAGGAAAGTTAATTCATGCTTTCATTACACAAAACGGGTATTTAAAGAACATATTTTTGGCCAACCACCTTGTGCAAATGTATGATAAATGTGGCGCACTAAATGAAGGAAGGCATGTGTTTGAAAAAATGAGCCATAGGAATCGATTTTCGTGGAACATAATGCTTGTAGCTTTTATACAACGTGGAAAACTAGGGGCTGCATGGATTGTATTTAGGCAAATGCCTGAGCAGGATGTAGTTTCATGGAATGCCATGGTTGCTGCATATAATCAGCATGGCCAAGAAAAATATTGCCTTAAATTTTTTCAAGAAATGCAGGAACATGGGATTGTTCCTGATGAAGTCAGCTATATCAGTGCCCTTGATGCATGTGGTAACC
>JAANSK020255718.1:0-22706 GCA_011763485.2 Isoetes engelmannii
GTAGGAGCGACTATCCATAAACGTCCGGACGGTTTTGCCCCAGTGGTTAGGGGATATGATTTAGGATCGTCACAAGTCCAAAGGCCCCAACATATGATCTGGGCAATAGGATGGACGGATATGATGATCAGAGTATTCCAGGGTGCACCTCGTTTAGAATATGTAGCAAAAATCGAGCACTCTATGTAGGATGGATCCAAACAAACACAGTTATGTGGTGAAGGAATGTTGGCTCAAATACATGAGCAAATTTCACTACTTGCAATCACAGCCTTTGCATTAAGGTATTCATTTTCAGATTCTCAGGATTGAGCATCATTCATTTTCAGATTCTCAGGGTTGAGCATCTTACTTAAACTACTCCGTACTAATGGATCTCGTCCTGAAGTTGATTCAGAAGGCCATTTCTCTGGCCATTTGTCTGCACTGCAACACATGTTGGTCGCAGCAGCTAAATCTAGCAAAATATGCACATTACCTATGCATTGCACATTTATATAATGTTAGTCACTACTCTGTCTTCCTTCAGAAGTCCATCAGGATAGAAAGTGTACATGGTGATGTGTAGATGTAAGCCACTCTTTTGAAGCACTTCCAAATGTGTGTGAGCTTCTTCCAGTTCACCACCCTTGCAAAGACTATCAATGGCACTGCCGTATACAATAATAACTTAGCATCTCCTTAAAATATTAGGGCATCATCTATTCCTGGTCCTATATAATAAAGGCCTTCCATTGTAGTGTTATATGAAACTACATCTACAGCAGAATCTCTCTTCATAACTTCAAATATCATAAGAGCAGAATCTCTCTTCATAACTTCAAATATCATAAGGGCATATCTTTCTTTGCAAAAAACATCCACCACAATATTAGGTTTGATTCCTCTTCTCAGCAGTTCCTTGAACAACGAGAATTGAATTGAATGTTTGTTATAGTCCGTGGAGGTCAATCGACCTATAGGACCCAATACAAGAATGCAGCAGGCGTATTATTGCCCGGATTAAAAACCCCCAAGGGAAAAACCGTGGCAGCAATAAGACTGCTGACAAGCTGTACAAACATACATGATGAAAAATATGTACAAGTCAAGTGGTAGTCCAGGGGCATATCTGGGACCTCATATCCATCACCTCCAGAATGTATGATCCTAGGCGCACTGAAGCCGTGCCTAGTATCATGTGTAACGGCTCGTTAAGCCTGACCAAGGTAGCGTAGCGCGTTCGGATCTGATCATACGTCGGGCAAGTCTGAAAAGTGTGACACTCATTCTCAACGGCTCCCATCTGGCAGCACTGACAAATCCTGTCCTAGAGTGACTCTCCAATCCATCTATCTGTCTCAATTCGAAGATGGTGGTCGCCCGTGCGAATGGAGGCAATGAGCTTGCGTTTTTTCATGGGTAGATATGAACGCAAATAGCGTTGTGGGCCTCGTGCCGGCGTGAGATTTATGTGTTGCTTCTAATGTGTTGTTTTGGCATGCTCCAGGGCGCCGGGGTCCCAAAGCTTGCTGAGGAAATAAGTGTCAATGTCAGGCTGCCGCAATCTGCCTCTATTTCCACTTGTATGCACCTGTGCGCCTACACATTCCATCTGGCTAGCCACTGAGCCCCCTTGTCCTTCCCAATAGGCCTTGAGGCGTTGCGGTCCCATTGGCACGGTGTAAAGCAGGTTGGGGAGATGGACATCGTCCATATTGACCACCTTTTGGAAATAGACAATGTGCCTATCCATGGCTGACCTCTGAAGAGGTAGGAATCCTGTCTCGTGTAGGGGACTGTGGATTTCACTCCAAGTGCTCGTGCGAGGAAGGCTTTCTGCATTTGCTCTAAGTCATTCCAAGTAGCAAGGGACACCATCGGGCCCCAGACCTCGATCCCGTATAGAAGAACGAGCTCCACCAATACCCTGTACAGATGGGATAGTAATATGACCATGCTTTCACAACGTACTTAGTAGTAGTGCAATATAAATGTAACTGTGTATTCAATACCCACATGAAGACATCTTCTTAAAGATACTATATGCAACCTGATATATGCACAATGTTGTATTAAATGTTACCAAAAACTATATGTAGTAAGAGAGTGTTTGATACCTGTTTGATCATTGATGCCCTCCGACTTCATCAAGAATCCCAATTATTTTACTCACGGCTACTGACAAATGGGAGCTACAAGGATCAACAAAAGTCTTTAGAAGCCTGCTCCTCTTATCTGATGTTTGGCAAGCAGAAACAAGCAGATCGATGGGGAGAGATCGGTGGGAGAGACCTTGACTTTTGGACCTCCACCGGCAAATTACTTCGAAGAGATCGTGGCCTCCTGTTCTCCACCGGCAAATTACCTGCAATAACAGGTTTAGGCCAGTGGGTAGGAATATTCTGGCATATACCCATGCCATCCAACAACACCACCGAGGGGCAACCCAAAAATGCCAAAATCTTAATTTTTTTGACACCCAACCCAAAAATGCTAAAATCTTAAAAAATTTGCGCATCCTTGCAATGTTTGGGAGGATATGGCGCTGATAAAATCCCATGCATTGCTTAGGTTGTCACCGGAGCCTTGTGCACTTGACAAAAAGCATCCCATTGCAATCTCTTCCTTCAGATTTAATTCCGCGCAGCTCACAGCAGAAACGAGGAAGCTCTTAGAAGTGGTGAGGTCTGAGAGGTTCAAAAGATTGCCATTAGAAAAGGCTCTAAATTTGTGGTACGAGAATGAAAAGAAGGAAGATATAACGGAGAAAGTTGTCGTCCAGGTGCTAAAGGCTTTGAGCAATGATCCTATAGCGGCATTGGAGTTTTTTAGGTGGGTAGGATCTAAATTTAACCATGTTTCATTTACTTGTAATTGCATGTTGGATATCATTGTGAAGAACATGGGAATTGAGAAAGGATATGCCATTTGTAAAGATGAGTTGAATAAAACTGCTGAACCTGATAATTATACATATAGGATTTTAATTCGTGGTTTTTGCAAGGCTGGAAAGGTCTATGATGGATGTAGCATGATTCAGGAAATGATGGATAAGGGGTTAGCTGGTGATGTCGTCGTGTATAATATTTTATTTCATGGATTGTGTAAAGGGGGGGATGTTATGCTGGCAATGCATTATTTTAAACAAGTTCTGAATGAAGGTGGATGTGCTCCAGATTTGGTTACATATAATACTCTTGTTGATGGACTGTGCAAGGCTGGGAATGTTGAAATGGCCTTGAAGCTCATAGATGAGATGATCAATAACAAGTTATTCCCTGATGTTTTTACTTATACATGTATTATTGATGGGCTGTGCAAGAGCAACAGAGTAGAAGAGGCTTATAGGCTGCTGCAGGAAATGACAGCCAAAGATTGCCTTCCAAATGTAGTTACATATAGTGCTCTGATAAGTGGATTTTGCAAATTAAAAAGGATTGATGAAGCTTATAACCTTATTCAAGTTATGTTTAGACTGGGATACGTTCCAGATATAGTAACATACACTGCGCTTATTGATGGCCTTTGTAAATCAGAAAAGATCAATGCTGCTTACAGACTTTTTAGGAGTTTACTTCAGAAACATTGTGCTCCAAACGTTATCACATATAGTACACTCATTGATGGCCTCTGTAAATCTCAACAAGTGGATGATGCATATGATCTTATTCAAGAAATGATTTCAAGAGGTTGTTCTCCAAATGTTGTGACATATAGTGCATTAATAGATGGGCTTTGCAAGGCCGGTAGAATAAACGATGCATATAACTTGCTCCAAGGTATGGCTCGGCATGGTTGTTTTCCAAATGTTATAACATATAACACCCTTATTGATGGTCTTTGCAAACAAGGTAACTCAAATGATGCTCTTCACCTTTACCAGGGTATGGAGGAGCAAGGCTATATACCATCAGTTGTTACTTATACTAGCCTTATCCATGGTCTTTGTAAAGCAGGAAAATTAAATGAGGCCCGCAGACTTTCGAGAAAAATGGTTGATATGGGTTTAGTACCCCCAAAAGGAACTAGGTTTTAGCAAAAGTGCTACTGCATAGAAATGAGTAGAAACGGGGAAGTGAAGTTATGGAACAGAAAGTTACACCTTATGCCAAATGATTTTTACACAAACAGGAAAGTAATCTATATGCCAAGGCTATGTTTGTAATCTCGTAAGCTTCATTACAGTTAGGCTGTAGTTATGGAACAGAAAACCTTATGCCAAATGATTTGTACACAGACAGGAAAGTAATCTATATGCCAAGGCTATTTTTGTAATCTTGTCTGCGATGGACCAAGTAATGCATCCATATAAACTGTGGAGCAGAGCAGATGAATGTGGAGCGAAAGGTTTCGTGTGGCAAACTAAAGTTGACTTGTATCTCCAGTTCTTTATTGAAAATTGATTCAGCAATGCAGTCTTTGGATTGCCTTTCAGAGAGAGAATGGGAAGATTCATAGTTAGGATGTTGAAAAAGAGGGACGAGGGTTAGAAGGTTGGCCTGTATCTGTTTCGAGAGTGATGTAAAGTTGATGAGCTTGGGCATACAGCCAACTATTCCTAAATGCTACCTTCATGTGGAATCCATTATATCATCCTAGTCTCTTAAAGTAAACACTAAACACAGCAGAATCCTTCATCAAAATGTTGAGAGGAAATCCACACAAGTACAACCCAGTATTTTGAAACGACTGCTTGTGCTTTGGATATATTCAAAGTTCTACTGCAGAACTGGGAACTTAGACAATGTACGCAGTGGAAGGTGACAGCAATTGCAGTGAGATGACGAAGGTTATGATGGTGTATATAACAGGTATAAATTGCATACTAGGTTGCATGCATGCTTACATTCTTATTCTATTTTCCACATTAACATAGCGTTCATGCATTTCAGGCAAGAACATGGAGAAATGGAGTTGAAGTCCTGACTTTCTATCATAATATAAACATATGCATGTAGACATACATTGTGAAAAAAAAATACATGCGACATGCATCAAACGTCACTTCCAGTATGTTCACATTTGAACATTAGCCATCATGGTTCAGCAAACCTTTTGCTCCTGAAATATAAATTTCCTACAAGTCTAGAGTTACCCAGCTTATTTAAAATCTAACCAGCTATCTCTTAAAGATTACCGCTATTTCATAGCAGGAAACTAATGAGTAAAACTTGGTGGCTTGTACCTCTATTTCATGGCAAAAAAAATAATGAGTAAAATTTGGTGGCTTGTAAGGATTCCCTGGAATTTTTGTTTATGTGTGAATTCTTTTCTCCAAATCTCTTCCAGATATTAGCTATTCAATGTTTACCATGTTATATGTTACCAATGACTTGCCAACGTTGTACACGTGTGCTTTGGTAGATATGCTACAGTTCACATTGTTTTTTTGCTATTTCTTTGCACACCTTCATTGTTAAAAAACTTTGTACAATCAAAGCTTTGGGATTGCAATGCAATTTATCTCCCCCCTTTGTCTTATTAGGAATCCTGAGAATCATAATCACCACAAGGAAGCCATCCAGTTTTGAGAATCAAGAACCATACTCACCACAAGGAAGCCATCCAGTTTTGAGAATCAAGAACCATACTCACCACAAGGAAGCCATCCAGTTTTGAGAATCAGTAATATTAGAGTGGAAGCCATCTAGTTTTCAGAATCAGTAATGCCCGTGACTAATGATCCTAGGCATACAGCTCTGCCTGATGACTACTGTTCTGCATGGCATGTAAGGCCTTCCAGCCTATCGCAACCGGATGCAGCTCTCCCTGTGCATGGTAGTCGAAAACTCGATTCCCAAATACTTGTATGTGGGAGTCACTTCTACAGTTTGCCCCTAGTACATGCGGAGGGTGGCCTTGTGTAACGGGATGATGACACGAGCAGGACCTTAGTCTTAGCCAAGTTGACACGCATGCCTGTATACTAGCAGAAAGCGACAAGAGCATCCAGATGACGCTGCATGTCTTCTGGGGTGTGTGCCAAGAGGTCAACATCATCAGCATAAATGAGTTGCCTGACAATGTGTTGCACCAACGTGGTCCCCATTCCCCCGTGTTCATCCACCCACCGTTCCAACTGGTCAATATAGAGGCCAAAAAGTGTAGGCGAAAGGGGACAACCCTGGCGCACTCCAATACTGCTGTCCACCGGATGTCCCGACGTCGCAGGCATCCGAAGCATGCCTCATACAACCTGTATATTGCATTATGCAGGTCTAGGGGGTTACGCAATCTGCTCCACAAGTTGGGTCGAGGCACTATGTCAAAAGCCTTGGCGAAGTCAACGAAGCAGTAGTAGAGGTTCTGTCGGTGGTTCCTGCTATCCTCGATGATGGCTCTCCGGATGAATAGATGATCAATGGTGGAGTGGCCAGTGCGGAAGCCTGCCTAGATGAGAGCACGGACCTCTGAGTTCTCCGCCCATATGGTTATCCACTTCTCGATAATGGTAGCCAGAAGCTTCGCAAAGAGAGAGCTGACCATTATAGTGCGATAATTGGCCGGATGGTTCAGGTCCCCAGGCTTATATATGAGGACAACCCTGCTGCAGGTCCACTGAAGTGGAAGTCCTTCTTGCAGTGCTGTGTTGGACATTGATGTCATCATTCGCGGCCTGGCCCATTTGAGGAGTTCCGCCTGCAGACCATCCAAATATGTTGCCTTCCCATTAGCTAGGCGCTGGAGTCCCATGATCACGTCATCCACTGTGATGACTAGTGACAGCCCCATGCAGGGGTACTGGTGCCTGTCGGCCCCAAGGATCATACCGTTGTTGCAGGTACTATACCCATTGCTCTGCATTGATGTCTCCTATAGGTTGTCGTACCTTCCTCAGCACCTCTCTCCAGAATCTCCTGGGGTGACGTTCCAAGAGGCAGAACATTTGGTGATGGCGCTCTGCAAGGTATGTGGCCTTCTTGCTCTTGAGGAATCTGCGGTACTGAACGATGGTCTGGGGGTGCTCAATTGGATCAGTGACCCAACGGGGGCATTCCTCATCAAACCAACGATCATGAGGGAAGGCGAAGGTCCTGACCTTCCTGTGCAGGCGACCCCTCCCGAAGCATGTGTCCGCGACTGCCACGAGTCTAGGCGCAGCTGGGGTATTCGAGGTGCCGAAGGAACGGTAGCATGGGGAGCTGTAATGCTACCCTCAAGAGGAGGGGCTGGTGATCGGGGTGCACTTCCTCATCCCGGCTTGCTGTGCCAACGTCGAAATGCTTAATGAGGTGCACATGTTGCTCTTCCATTAACACATAGTCGACCACATTATGGCCGGCCCCCCTGGTTTTGCCCAGAGTTTGTGTGGAAAGAAAGGAGCTATTGAGACTTTGCTCCTGCTGAAGGTAGCCGATATTGAATTAGGGTGATGGCTTAATCGGATGGTGCTTGCTTGCCATGGTCGCTCCTCTCTCGTTGTTGGGTCTTGCTCTCCTTGCCACATGTATGGTCCCAACTTTTTGTTGGGAACGCCATGGTTTTGTTAGACGGCCCGTGTTTTTTATTTAATTTTTAACAGCGAGTAGGGTGGAAGCGAGTAGGCTGTGAGTTATGATAAAGTTCTTGTTAATATATTTAGGGCAAGCTTGCCTAAATAGAAGTGCACATTTTGCTGCATTTCTAAGCACGTCATGTGATAAGCCACCTCATCTGGAATTAATTTTGTCCACCTCATCTGAAATTAATTTTGTCCGTTAGATATGAATAATTTCACATCAATGGTCATGGAAATTAGAAAAACCCAGTAATTTCTTTCCCACCTCTCTTTGTGTATGTCGGCTTCCCCCTCTTCACGGTTGCATCCTGCATATGGGATTAGATTTGAGCTTGTGTGCATGTGGCAGATAGCTACCTTAACGGACGATCCAACTCATATTATGGAAGGGTAAGCATTTCAGGTTGTGTTGGGTTCTTTGGAAACGGCATGTTACATAACACTAGATGCATTTGTGTGTTATCGTATGGGTATTGTTGTAGCGGCATTGAGATTTGCAAAGACTACAATAAATAAAATGTCTTGAAGAAGAAATTTATAGTTAGCAAACAACTCCAATACTTGTATGACAATCATATCATTGTATTCTTAGCTCAGCATAAAGCCCAAAAAAAAAAAAAAGGATGAGCAATGGTAATGCTTAGGAGCAGTGACAGATCCAACCAGAACTTATGTGCACAGCTGAGAAAGACAAACAATATATTGGAATGTTTCTGTCGGATCTAAAAGAGCATGTTCTTAACAAATTTTGCATGCATCTCATGCATGTAATCATGGTGGATGTGGCGTTACAACGACCAATTGTTATAAAAGCCTATATCCACATATACATGACCATAGTGCATCCCATTGAGCAACACGTCAGTATGGATCTAATCGGTTAAGGGAAATGCTGCTAAAAGTCATTTGCAGGGCCTTTGAGACAGTTCGTTAAGTTGACGATGAATTAAGTACGAGTGATTCCATAGTACATGCAACTTGTAAATGGTGCATTGAGAATATTGTGAAGGATGTAAAAGGTGCTTGTATATCTTTTACACCATTGGGGAAATGCTATAAGGGTATAGGCTCTTGGGCGAGATGCCCATGGAAATGACTGCAGACATTAAGGAGATGAAAGCCTTTGTTCATGTTTTTGGACCACATGAAGCGGACAACCTCGAAAGCAGCATTATAGAGCAATTAAGTCTCCTAATTAAGTGCCTCGATATTACTCTTTGTTCTAACAGAGATGCATTAAAAGGTCTTGGTACTTCTATGAATAATCAAATCGAGCAAAAATTTGCCTTAAAAAGCATTAGAGTTAGAAACATTAATGAACTTTTCACTTTCGTTGGCCACACGCTATGCCCGAGATGGCTTTTAGCATAAGCTTGTCGTCAAGTTCTTGAATCCACAGGCCCACAGCTGTTCTCTTTCAAAACTTTTATTCACGATTGTCCATCCTTTGTCCCAAAAAAAAAAAAATAGATCTTCAAGGTTAAACCATTGGCTTGCCAGACCGGTGCAACAAAAAATATTAAAGATCCATTTGTTGTCCACTCTATATTTACAGATCTTGGTGGAGCTGGAGCTAGCATGCATGACATCTAAAATTTGAAATAGTAGCTCATTCTGTATACATGCAGGAGGGTTTGATAGTAATGTGCACTGTCTTGTCAGGTATGAAGAGACTGTTGTTCCCCTACTTGAACAAGACTGATGAATTGAGTTGAATGTTAGGTGCATACTCACTCATAATCTCATGTGAAATGGTAAGATACGAAAGGAAGGAGTTGCAAAAGCAGTTACTTGGTCAACGACATGAACATAAGCAAAGTGGTCAAAAACTTCGGTTTGCAAGCATGGATTCTGAGGTACTGACTCTTGAAGCTGCTGCTGTGGAAGCAACCATCAAATCTATGATGAAAACATTTATACAAGGGTCTACATTAATTCCTATGGAGTTTGGACTTGAATAACAGGCACATTGCACTTAAGTCCATAGAATCATCTGACCCCTGTCAATATTTTAGGTATCCATTGGTGATAAAGTTGATCAACTTTCTAATCATTCTAAATATTTACCAAGAAGCGTCTTTGAAGCCCATATACCATGTTCTATATTGTGGTCAATAATCTGCTGTAATATGATGATTCAATGTTGAATACTTCTATAATCAGCCAATCCAAGAGGCATACTTCTGGTAGAGAAATTGGGGATGGTGCTGATAATGTGGCAGATGGAAGCATTGCCAATTCACGCAGTTCAATACTTTCTAGTGCATCAAAAGTGTCCACGCAACGAAGAAAAGCTATAATGGATCTTGACTTATTGGATGAGATTCAATGATAGTAAACCTTAGAGGCAAAATGAGAGACATTCAAGTCATGTGGAATATAGTGAAAACAAAAAAGTCTCCTTTGTAGATTGAACGACTGACAAAGTACATGATGATAGTCCACTTCGATGATTTTAAATCTAGGTCGGGACCCATGCAAATGTTGAAAACTAGAGCTTTGAAGCCACATGCCCGGTATCATTATGAATTCCAGCTTTCTTACTGGTGCATAAAAGATGGAAGGTAGGGCAGAGCTTTGATAAAGATCCAAAACATCTGATTTTGTCTCTGCAAAAGATATTAAGTATACAATGGGGTTGATATATCAGGCATGAGGTATTACTGGATTAGGGAGGCTTCCCATGGGCATGGAACTGGAGGTTTTCTCCAGTCGAGGATTCGATGCATTCAGGTTTTAGACCTGGACAAAAAGTATTGCATCCCTATTTCTTGGCAGTGAGGTCGTGGACCTGAAACGGATCTATCGGCTCAGATTATCTGTTCATACATCAATGGGCTTAGATTTGCAAGAAAAAACCTTGAGGTCTGATAATCCACCGGAACCCAGAAACCTTGCTGGAGCTGAGCATTCAGGTTTCATGGGAAACCCCCCTTAGAATTTTGCTACACATGTTACTTTCTTTTCAATGTTGTAATAGCTATGTCTGACTATGCTGCCTCACAATTGTTCCAGAAGAGAATAAAAGAATTGCATCTCCTGTGATGTTACATTTTCAATTTGTGCATACCATGTAAAACTCAAAGAAGCCATCCCGGTGACAAAAAGAAATGTGCTATCATGGACTACGATGGTTAAAACCTGAGGTTTTTCACGAACGCCATAGACAAATGTATCGATATGGAATGCCATACTTGCAGTTTATATTGCATGGATGCTATTTTCCGGATGGAAATCTATGATTGCAGCCCATGGCTATATTGGTGACCTTGAGAATGCCATCGGGATCTTAATCCTAGAATACCATGATGCATAAACATTCAGAGCCAAGGAATTGTTCATGTTAGAGGATCTCAAAAGCTATTTGAAGAAATACATTGATATGATTCAATAAATATCATGGAACACAATGGTTAGAGGTTATGCAATGAATGTGCAACTGCAACCGAACAAACCCCTCAAACTCTTTCATGGAATGCCAGAGAGGTATGTAGTTTCTTACACTAGACTAATGGCATGCAGCATTTGGCTACTCTATATAAAGTGGAATAGAGTAGTGGAATAAGCCCCTGTCGCATCAATCTATGGAAGGCAGAACCTTGGTTTACTAAGACCTAGCGAAGATTGGCAACCTGAGCTAGTATGACCTTTTTTTCATAAATGTAACTATGACATGTAGGACAATCATGAACAATAATAGGCTATGTATGCTTTATTGTAAGCCATCATCGCCACTGTAAAATATTGTCCTCGTGATGTTTTGTTAGATGTTGCATTGGGCTTATTTTCTAAACTATAATAGATTCTATAGAGCATGAACTGAAGCATGTCATACAAAAATGAGAAAAAAATAGTGAAGAGATGGACTTATATGAACTTAAATTTGAGACTCCATAAGTAGTGGTGTAATGCTTTCCAATCAATTAACAACAAAATTATTCTCAAGTAGAGGCTAGAAAGAGCACTGACTTATTAATGGCTAAATACAATGTCTCAAGGGTAGTGTACACTGCATTTTACAGCTCGAGTTCAAGTGCCAGTGCAAGTTATGTGAGACATTATGATTGCTATCAACATCTATGTACCAACCCCACCGTACCACTTTATCGGTATCATAACTAGTAAGAATGCAATGAAGAATGTAAGGGGTACACATATGCTCTTAGAAATGAGAAATCTTTTTCTTACAAGAATAATATGTGCTTGAGCCTATTCACAGGTTCAAACATATGATGTTCTCATACAACACCTTATTTTCCTTCTATGTTTTTCTTTTCCTATCTTTCTCCTTGTTTTCTTCTACTTGTCCACGGTTCTCGCTTTTCCTCCCCTTTCCCACTTATTTTCTTCCTAATCTTTTCTTGTCTCCTATCTTTGTCCTTGTTTTCTGCTACTTTTTCCATCGTCCTTGCTTTTCAAGCGAAATATTGGCTCCCCTTTCGGGGTTGAGTTCCACGAAACGACGAGTCTAATTTGTCGCTTCCGTATTTTGAAGGTCGAATACCCAAGCAATCTTCTCTTTATTTTTTATTTCTTTTTGAAGAATGAGAGGCAATTTATACTAGGTGGAAAACTAGTACAATGGGACGTCAAGGTAGATGAGGTAGCCCCACACTTCATCCCTGACATCCGGATGCAACTTCGAAACCAGAAACTGGTGATGAAGACGAGATTTGATCTCTTGATAGAGGCTAGCAATAGGAATATTCAAACCTCTGAAGACGACATGACACCTCCGCTTCCAAACCGCCCAATAGACTAGGGTCCTGCAAATATTGAATGCCCACTTCTTGAAACGGGGCCATCTAGCAGGGAGAATGCCCAGAAGAAGCTGTTGACTTGTGAGGTGGGTCCGAAAAGAGGCCTGTATAGTGGACCAAATGTGGCTGAGATCGCCACAGAGCACAAAACTATCCTCTATTGTTTCGGGAGCAAGTTTACAAACTGGACAAAGAGGACTAACAGATGGTTTGAATGAATGAACTCGGGCATTAGTCCTCACTGCCCTATGCACAATTTGCCAGAGCAGAATTGAATGTTTTGGAATAATGTTCTTATCCCACACCCTGAACCATACCGCTGCATGCTGGGCTTCCGGAACTCCTAATTGCCGGTGCACTGGGGGAGGCAAAGGGGGCTGCGTAGTGAGAAGTTTGTAGCAAGTCTGAACAATATTCTTCCCCCACGAAATATCCGCTACAAAACCCCAGGCACATTCATTTTCGTGGTTGGGCCGCAAAGGGATGTTATCTGCTACAGCTTCCCATATGCCATAATCTCGCTCAGTCAATCCGAAAGTGTCCTTGAACTCTTGCCAAGAACGAAGGAGTTCATTAGAATACCACATAGTCTTCTCTTTATTAAGCAGCAAAGATCTTTTATTTCAATACTGTTGCATAGCACAGATGGCTAGGTCGTTTGATTTTCAACTATTTTTTGGGCATATTCGACTTGTCTAATATGAGGGGGCATTCGACTTGTAGAATAAGCTTAGGATGTGAAGCCATGAGTCTAATATCCCCCGACGAGTTTATTCCACAAACCTAATACCCCCTCTGGAATCCAAATGGAATCCTAATGGGGAGCCAATAAATGCACCGCTCTCTTTTACTCCCCTTTCCCGCAATTTGCCTCAAGCCTGCCTGCGTTACTGCTAGTTTTTTTCGAATAAATGTTGCAAAAATATAACATGCTACTTTGACCCTCAGGTGCTCATCGCCCTCATGCTGTGAGCTTATCTGTAGAATTCCCGCCCCGCTTCAATAGAAAGAAGCAGCAGCTCGGCGTATGAGCACAATGGAAAACATGGACGTTGCTGAAGGAGTGGATGAACCCAAGCTACCCGAGCTCAAACTAGGTAGCCCAATTCAGGATTTTTACATGTGCTTCTTATGCTGCTTCCATTGATTTAGTAGGCTAAGTTCCATGTATGCTGACATGCAGATGCAAAACAAGCACAAGGTTTTATAAAGTTTCATCAAAAGCTTTCAGAGGTTTGTCTTTTCCGATTCCACATTTCTGGACATTTGAGTTTATTCTCTTCATCTCACTATTTCGTCATTCCCAGGATGCCCAAATTGTCCGATTTTTCGACCGCCGAGTAAGTATATATATGCCATGATGAATGTGGTACATGGCTTCTCAATGTATCTTTATAGGCTAGCATTATTCCTTGCAGAATAATCATTATCTCCATTTGGTTAGGATTACTACACAGCACATGGAGGAAACGCAACTTTCATTGCAAGACAATATTATAAGACAATGACTGCACTTCGACAACTAGGTTCTGGATCAGAGAGTCTTTCGAGCGTAAGCATTAGCAAAAGCATGTTTGAAACTATAGTTCGGGACTTGCTGTTAGAAAGAACTGACCATACTGTGGAGCTCTATGAGGGAAGTGGCTCTAACTGGAAGCTGGTGAAATCTGCAACACCAGGAATGTTGGGAAGCTTCGAGGACGTTTTGTTTGCTAGCAATGAAATGCAGGATTCTCCAGTAGTTATGGCTGTTCTTCCAAATGTTCGGGAGAATGAAAGGACAGTAGCCATAGCTTTTGTCGACATGTCCAGAAGAATATTGGGACTTACAGAGTTTCTTGATGACGACCAATATACAAACTTAGAATCAGCTGTTGTGGGTCTTGGTTGTAAAGAATGTATAGTGCCCCAAGAATGTGGTAAATCACCTGATGGCCGTCGTCTGCATGACGTGATGGCACGCTGCAATATCTTATTAACAGAAAAGAAAAGGAGTGAATTCAAATCTCGGGATGTTGACCAGGATCTTTGTCGTTTAGTAAAGGGGTCAATGGAATTCCATAGAGAACATGTGGCAAAATCTGGAATGGCTTCTTGTGCCATGGCAGCATTGCTTGCTTATACAGAACTTCTTGGAGATGATAGCAATCATGGGAAGTACAGCCTTCAACATTACAGTCTTGAAACATACATGCGATTGGATGCTGCTGCATTGCGTGCTCTTAATGTGCTTGAGAACAAAATGGACATGAATAAGAATTTCAGCTTGTTTGGATTGATGAATCGTACTTGCACTGTTGGTATGGGAAAACGTCTACTGAATAGATGGTTGAAGCAACCCCTGTTGGATGTTACTGAAATCCAATGCAGGCACGACATTGTACAGGCTTTTGTAGACAATGCTGACCTCAGAGAGAATGTTCGTCAACAATTAAAAAGAATTTCTGACATTGAACGTTTAAGTCGTAAAGTTGAAATACACAAAGCGTCTTTACAAGATATTGTGAAACTTTATCAGGCAACGCTCTTACCTGTTTTCTCACTATTTATTTTAACAATACTAAACGTCTAATGGTACCATAAATTTACTTCTTTTTTCCTTTCTATATGCTGGGCTTACTGTTTGGTGAACTTTGATGGCAGGCCAGTGCAAGATTACCCCTCATTCGAGATATTTTTCAGCAATACGAGGGGGACTTCTCAACACTGTTTACTGAGAGGTATACCTCTGTTTTAAAAGAATGGACTAGTGCTGAACACCTTGGAAAATATGATAGCCTCGTGGAGGCAGCTGTCGACTTGAACCAAATTCAGAATGGAGAATTTATTATTACTGCTGATTATGACCCAAGTTTGCAAGGCTTGAAGGAAGAACGTGACGCTGTTGAGGACCAAATACACAAAGTCCATCAGCAGGCTGCTAATGATTTAGATCTTCCTATTGATAAGGCGCTTAAGTTGGACAAGAGTTCACAATGGGGTCAGGTTTTTAGGATTACAAAGAAAGAAGAGCCGAAAGTAAGGAAAAAGCTTAGTGCCCAATATGTCACATTAGAAACTCGCAAGGATGGGATAAAATTCACAAACGCAAAGCTTCGGAGGTTAAGTGAGCAGTATTCCAAGTTGACAGAGGAATACACAGCAACACAAAAAAGTCTTGTGGGCAGAGTTGTTGACATTGCGTCCACTTTTGTTGAGGTAAGAGGTGCCTGTTTACTGTCATTGAATAATTATTTTATTTGATGATATTTGACGCTATTTCAATTGCAAGACTTGGACTGCTGGAATTCTGCTGGTTGTTAGATGGAAAACAGTGTTACAAGTTGCAACATTCTTCTATAGCAAGCGAGCTACTGTTGTAATTGCAAGCTATTGCTACCAAAATGTCATTGTTGTATGTTTGTGCAAAAGTCCCAGTTCACAAATCTGGCACTTCTGTTATAGACACCTATGTAAGCCATTTACTGTGCCTGTTAATGAGCATGATATGTTGAGACAAGTAACGAAGGTTAAAGAGAAAAATTGCAGTAGAAGTGAAAAGAGGAGACAGTGTTGCATGTTGTTATTGTTATGCTTTTCTTGTGGTTTTATGATTAGTGCTAATTTAGTTGTCATTGTACGTTTTTGCAGATCTTTGAAGCTGCTGCTAGTCTTATAGCTGAATTAGACGTGTTGCTCAGCTTTGCGGATCTAGTTGTGAGCAGTCCAACTCCATATGTACGGCCTAGCATCACTGGTGGGGTAAGCATTGTGGCAGCAGGATATCGTTATATTTTCTTGATGACCTTGCAGACAGTTTGGTAGCCTGAAATTCGTGGCTTGCAGGATGAAGGTGACATTGTCCTAGAGGGAAGCAGGCACCCCTGTGTTGAAGCTCAGGAGGGTGTAAACTTCATTGCCAATGATTGTAAATTGGTAAGAAATATTTATTCTCCTGCATTGCAATGGAATTGGATAGCACTTAATCTTTCGTGTTCAAGGTAAGAGGAAAAAGCTGGTTTCAAATAATAACTGGGCCAAACATGGGAGGGAAATCCACATATATTCGGCAGGTAAATTTGAATTTCCAAAATACCTGCATAGTTACATCATGCAACTCTGATTCCATGTGTTATCTTTTATTGCATGCAGATTGGGGTAAATGTTTTGATGGCCCAAGTTGGTTGTTTTGTGCCATGTGATCGTGCAGAGATAAGTGTCCGTAGTTGTATATTTGCCCGTGTTGGTGCAGGAGATTGTCAGGTATATATCAGTGACAATAGTCAATCAAAAATCTTATGCTAGAAAAATGAAGCTGATGCGAATGGAACTCAGAAAAAAATCACCTAAAATTAAGCATACTTACAGACATTTGCATCCCCATGAGATAAAGGGAACAGAACACACCATGATGCCTGTATCCCACATCTGGTTTCAAGCAAAAATTAGAACACTGGAAGATAAGAAAATTCCTGAAGTGTATTAATTCATGCAGGTATAGTTTTCTTATGGAAAAGTAATTTTGACAATTGAAGGAGGACAGCTTGATCAGGAGGCACGAATAGATCTATCAGACTATGCTAGAGCCTTTGACCATGCTTTGTTCTTCTATCAATTTGCTCTGTGCGGTCACAAATGATATGCCACAAGCATCATTTATGCTATAGGAAGGGATGTCCATGTTTTTGTTCTTCTATCAATCTGCACCGTGCGTTTATAAGTGATATGCCACAAGCATCAGTCATGCTATAGAGTAGTGAAACAATTAAACACTCGTTATTAAATGGATAGCTGCATGTTGGACATGCACAGGCTAGCTTTTCATTCTTAATATAAGGAATATGTTAAGTTATAGCGTGGCAGATTACCATCAGCAAACTGGCTTCATTGATGACATTTTTGTCTTTGTGTTCAGTTGCGTGGTGTTTCTACCTTCATGTCAGAGATGCTCGAGACTGCAGCAATATTGAAATCTGCAAATGAAAGATCTCTTATCATTATTGATGAGCTTGGGAGGGGCACGTCGACCTATGATGGGTTTGGTGCGTACTTGAAGCATGGTCTTGTTAAAACTTAGCTTAAGAAAATCGAGTTTATTCTGTTCATTGCAGGCTTGGCATGGGCAATTTGTGAATACCTGGTCGAAGTAACCAGAGCTCCCACACTCTTTGCCACTCATTTTCATGAGCTCACAGCACTTGCTTACGCTAAAGGTCCTCCAATACATGGAGCTCCTCGTGGACCGCCAGTTGGCATTGTAAATTTACATGTTAGTGCGCATATTGATGATGAGTCTCGCAAGTTGACGATGCTTTACAAGGTAATCACATTATCCACCCTAACATCTCTCATGATGAATCTGTTACACCCGTTTCTCCATTGCTTTTGCATTTTATTTTGCAAAGCACAGGGAACTCGATTTGTAGTGGGGAGGAGGTTTATATTGGTGGTGATAATCAACAAATGCAGATTTTCTGTCTAAGTCCTCTGTGAATATCCTCTGCAGGTTGAAGAAGGACCTTGTGATCAGAGTTTTGGCATTCACGTAGCAGAGTTTGCACATTTTCCAGATAGTGTGGTTGCACTTGCCAGGAAAAAAGCTGCTGAGCTAGAAGATTTTTCTAGCCATGATCTCGAAAATGAAGACAAAACAAAGGAGGAGGTTTGTGGGTTTTCTTTTCAGGTTGTCATTTCTCTTTTTCTGATCAGTATTAAATCAAACAGGTTCGATGTAAACGTAAGAGGATAAGTGGTCCAGATGCAGATCGAGCAAAGCAATTTTTGTGTGACTTTGCTGCCTTGCCACTTGACAAAATGGACTATTCAGAAGCTTTAGAGATGGTTTCCAAATTGAAATCAGACTTTGTTAGAGATGCTGCAAATTCCCCTTGGTTACAACAGTTCCTTTGAGATTTGGAATGTGCCCCTGAATGTAGTTTTGGGTCATCTGTTGGAACGGTTTTGTGCGGTTTTAAAGGATGCCTGACATCTAGATGGTTGTCCTCTTCGCTGAGACATCTGGAGCCCTTTTTGTAATAAGCTATGGAAGAATGAGAAAATGAGATTGATTAAAAAGACCTTTGAAGTATACTCAACTATTACGATAAAATTGGTTTGCAAGGTAGATATTATCAATTTCTAGTGGCATTTTTACATTCAGGACACTAATAACTCTAATAGGAAGCAATGGATCCATGATAAGACCACTTATTAGATAAACAGGGTGCTGTCGCACAAACGGTTGCCCTTAAATGTTTGTGGAATAAGATAGGAAGAAGTGAAAGGATAAAAAGAATAATGCATTAGAATAGTTCACGAAGGTTGGAATACAATTTATTAAATGAGGTGTGAAATAAATTTTGAGTAAACTGTTGTCTCAAGCCTTTGTGATATACAAAAGCAGTTAAAGCATATCTAACATGCGACTCTAAGAGATCTATCCACATGTACCATTGGCGTTGTGAGAGGCTCTCTATTAGCTTCGAACCAAAGAAAAAAGAGCTAATACAAATCCTTCATTAGCAAATCTTCGTCTACCTCTAAAATATTCAACGAAATCATTAAGAGAATACAAAAAATTTATCGCGGCGGCCCACTGGCGTTGTGAAGGGCTCTTTATTAGCTTTAGAAGTATCGATGGTTGCATTTTTCCCTAATGCTTGACGGCTACACCATTGCATTGTTTATCTATGGTACAACATATAGTTATGATACCCTCTCTCTCCACCTCTGCCAAGAATTTTACTCTAGTTTTAAGGGCATCATAGTATAGAAGTCTAAGTTCATGGAAGTCTAGGTTGAGCGTGTGTCTTAGTGTCCTCGTAATTGCCGATCCTATAGTATTTATAATTTTTGTAATAATCTTTAAAACCATTAAATGCTTGTGAAATTTGAACCTCAGTTGTTGCTTACTGCAAGATAATACATAAACTTAAGAATGCAGCTAAAAATATTGCGAAAATTTCCCGTGAGCAAATTTCCAAAAAATATTATTAAGGCAACGCAACAACCGATAATGCAACTTCTAATGTTGCTCGCTCTAAGATGACAGGCTTTTATTTGGCAAAAGAGGCCATTTCCATTTCATTAAAATAGGAAGAAAATCTACATGCTTAAATACTATAGATAGTCTCAACTATAATCAAACAAATTCATTTATAATCTATAGAGCCATTCTACTTAAACCTAATGTAAATGTAATTCTTTCTAGTCTATATTCCAGAGTCCAAAAGTGCCCAGCATTGTTCTTCCACAACAATGCAGGCAAGGGGCGCAGGCGCAAATTTTGTGGATTCGAGCATACGATAAATTGGAATTAGAGCAAAATGAATGGGTGATGCGCGTCATTCATGTGGAACAGATGCAATAGAGTAATTGTTGATACCCATTGGTAAAGTTGGAGGCTAACATTGCTACACATGCAAGAAAAAAGAAAAAAAAAAAGAATTGGAGGGGGGGAGGGGGTATATAATGCAATGGAAGAAACTGAATGGGTCATTGATACTCATTGCTAGGTTCTCGATTGCCAAGGTCAGGAACTTACATTGCTATACATGCAAGAGAGTAATTGCTAACAGTCATTGATAGATTCTAACTTGCAAGAATTGAGAATTTACATGGCCTGATATGAGTTGCAAGGTTAAGTTAGCATTTCCTCGGGTGTTCAATTAGAAAATACCATATTTTCACATAATCCCTCTGTAAAAGTCCCTGTGACAAAAATGTATTTTTTTTTGGGGGGGAGGGGGGTATATAACAGAATGGAAGAAAATGAATGGGTCATTGATACTCATTGCTAGGTTCTAGATTGCCAAGGTCAGAACTTGCATTGCTATACATGCAAGAGAGTAATTGCTAACAGTCATTGATAGGTTCTAACTTGCAAGAATTGAGAAGTTACATGGGCTGATATGAGTTGCAAGTTTAAGTTAGCATTTCCACAGGTGTTCAATTAGAAAATACCATATTTCACACAATCCCTCTGTAAAAGTCCCTATCACAAATTTTTTTGTGATGTAACAATGCCAAATTGCATTATATGGGCAATGTCTGAGTGATTCGGTCTACTTAATTTGGAGCGACATATCAAGAATCCTCTATCTGGAATTATGAATGCTTTGACCTCTGCTTCAGTTTTCCATTTCACATGGTAATGTGAATGCTGACTACTAAGGCCAACAAATACCGATCAAGCTTTTCTTCCCTACTGCTTTCGTCATTAATTGTTGCTTTCAAAAACATGAACAACAAAATTAAATCCACTTCGTATAGCAAACTATGGCATGATATGACCCCAAAAAATGTATATCTATAACATCAAGTTTAGAACCACTTTGAAGGCCAGGAGTATCTATATGTTGTTTTCTGGTGACATCAGGCAAGAAGCCCTGGAATACAAAATGATGAAATGAAGACTTAAAACAAAGGCCATAGCATAAAAGCCAATTCATACATATATATCTAATTGAAGAACCTTCAATTCTTTGAATATGTCGTTTTCATGTTGGTTTACTGCTGACTTTCATATTTATAGTACAGTAAGTTAGCAAGAACATCATATTGTACAATGCCAAGTATCATTTCTAAGGTGAATCATTTCAGCCCAAGCCAAGTATCTTATAAAGTAATAATTAGGATCAGCATAATATTGGCAGTGTAGCAAGACGAGCTTACTAGTTAAATGCTAGGACAAAAGCCGTACTATGTTCGACGGATCTTAGAAAGCTTGCTTCCTATAGTAATGCCACCATATAATTAACACTGCAAACGCAAAAAGTTAAGCAGTTGTTTCTCTTTGTACAGGTCCCATAGGGCAACTGGCCAACTGGCATCCGTGGACGATAAAAATGTTGTTCTGTTCTGTTCTGTGAGTAGCAGGACATATGCTTGAAGTTTATTTTCACAAACAAAGGTCATCAGGTCATAAACAGCTTTTCCATGCACCTTGCAAATAATCCATTCTATAGCCATCCATTATATAGCTGTCTTACTAGAAGAGTATAATGCCAAAAACAAGAAAAAAGAAAGCCATCAAAAGAAGTTATTGTGAAGCTCGTGGAAATTATAATAAATGGCTTAATGCCTTATGCCCCAATGTTCCCTTCCCCTAAAATTCTTGGAACTATATGAAATAACCTGTGCATGTAGTTATATTAAGTATACTATGCATTGAATTGGCAGCTTGGATGTGAAAAGTTGACAGCTAAGCCAGATGCTTCTATAAGACTCAACATTGCAGATAGAATTAGCTTATAGCAACTTAGGAAAAGGAGATGCAGCAGATAAATCCTTTTATAAACAAAAGCTGAGTCAAATATGCGGAGAGAAGTAGTTTATAGCGACCCAGAAAAAGGAAATGTAAGACATATATATCTTCTGAACAAACGCTGGGCCATATAGCCTTGCATACAACTGGGCTAATGAATGTAGCGAATCTTAAGAAGTTCAAACTTCACATTTCAATGAAACAACAAAGAATCTGGCTGACATACTTACAATAAGGATCACACAAAATGATATGAAGGATGAGGAGGGAGCTTTAGGCTGATAAAATGTTGAGCCAAGTGGACTTTCTCCATGCTCTTGAAGGATCATAATCAATCTAAAAACTGCATCAAGATTCGAAGCTCTAGTTATGGCACATTAGATTTACTCTAAATTATGAAGCTGACAAAATTATCAAGAGAAAGAAACTTCAAACCCAAATATCAATGCCTACACAAAGGATTGACATTTAAAAAAGAAACCATACCTGTACTGTGTCGATCAAGCCTCGCCCTCGCTTTACCAATTTCGACCTCTGTTGAAGTTGGAGACTGCAGCAAGCCTTGAAGCTCTAATTCTAAATCTTTAAAGAAGTTATTATCTGATGTTGCGTAAAAAGCTATTATTCGAATCAAAGGCAAACCTAGAGGTGACTCCAAGCTCTTTTGTTTGAAATTTTAGGCAACCAACAAAAATTAAGCCTTAGCAGTCTTACCTTAAAAACGGCCAACCAGGGAAACACTTCTTACGGCATGTTGGAAACAACTCCGTCAAAACCTAACTTGGATGCAGTATTTGTGCCGCATTAGAGAATAGAAAAACCAAAAACTATTGTTTTGCCATCACCCATACAATCGAAGCTTATGTCACAGAAGAATGGAAAAAAGGCAGGGCTTTCTAATGACAGAATCCACAGACATAGATGCTTGATAATGAACGCATTTTTTTAATGGCACCACAACCCTATTTTGTCTCGGTCTTCGAGATAACCTAGAGTCGTAGATAGACAGAAAATAGTCCAATTCTAGATAGAGCGAAATCGTTCGTTTGCTGCAAAGCTCTAAAAGGCCATGAATCTCTAAATCTTTACCACAAACTGCCATCGCAAAATTGCGCCCTTTCACCGCTTAGATCTAACATCCTATGATACAAGTTCTCACATACAACAAAATCAACGCCCAAAATGTGCACAAACTATCCCCCTCAATTGGTTTTAATATATA
>JAANSK020255719.1:0-12797 GCA_011763485.2 Isoetes engelmannii
AGCAGCCTTCGGCCTCTTTGATCCCCCGGCTGAGGTACAAGTTGTTTCAGAGCTTTCAGGTGTTTCCGGGGTTGGCAAAGAGGAAGTTTGCCATCTGGCGTGACTTCCTGGGGATAGTGGATGATGATGGATGCTTTGTGCAGTTGTAGTTGTGAGGACAATGGAGTGGCAGAGTA
The DNA here is from genome assembly GCA_011763485.2 of Isoetes engelmannii. Taxonomy (NCBI): domain Eukaryota; kingdom Viridiplantae; phylum Streptophyta; class Lycopodiopsida; order Isoetales; family Isoetaceae; genus Isoetes; species Isoetes engelmannii. The sequence goes on from JAANSK020255719.1 coordinate 177, forward strand.
TCGCGGCCTCTTCGGGGCAGCTCTTCTTGCTCTTCACTCACCTTGTACCATTGTTATTCTTTTAATATATTGAGAAAAGTTCTTAAAAAAAAAAAAAAATCATGTAATTGAGCAAATATGGGTGTAAGAAATATGGACATGGCAAGTCATAACATGTTCACTTCTTGAAAGCGATTGCCTTAAACCCTTAACCATTGTAAGAACAAACTTAAGGCCCGAAGTGCTTATGTCATAAGAAGGACACATATGTATCACTTGAAAAATAGTACTTTGATACTAATAGTCATGAAAGGTTGGCGCAAGGTAAACAAAAAGTATGGTATGTTATTTCACACCTCTGGTATTCTAAGATACTATAGTAGTTTCCAATTTCGTATCATTGGACAAATAGTAGTTTGATACTAATAGTCATTAAAGGTTTCAGGAAAGTAGACAGATTATATACTGGACCTCTTGTATTCTTCGACACTAAGTCATGTTCGGTTTGCTTAAGAAAGAACCTACCCTAAACATCGAGAAAAACATGTAAGTCTATAGTGTTAAGTATGATTATTGAATATTTTAGATGTCATTCGCATATCCGCATATCTAACGGAAGTAACAAAAAGTGGGTTGTCCTACATTTATGCTACAAGACAAATGCTAAAGTTCAAAGAGCCTGTAATAAATTTAGTATATTGAAAACATTGTTGTGTGCTAGAGAAATCAAAGTAAACAACGCCTTTGAAGGGGAAGATTCACTGCAAATTCTTTGTTGTTTCCAATACTTTGTGGTCCCATGTGCATCACGTGTACAAATAATTTTGAACAGATACAGAAGGAGACAATAGTTGACCTAGGCTAATTGTATAGTTTTGTATAATGGATGTAACGGGAATAGCTGTGAATGATATTTTATTCATCAATAGCACAACTTTAACACAACTTTATGTAAGGCATGTGCCCCAGAGCTTGTTAAATGACAAAATAAAGCTCGTGGGACGGTCCACATTTGCTAGCATATGTCGTTGCAAATTGACCAATGCGTGCGTCATATTGGAAATGCGTTAAAGAATAATATCTTTGAGTAAGATGCTAAGCAAACTCGTTTTGCAGTAGTGTTTTGATCATTTGAAGTCGTGCACTGGATATTGGATCGACCATATCTTTAAACGAAGTTATTGCACTTGAAGTTGGACAAATCTTCTCATGAAAGGAACAATTAATCACCATTTTAAACAATATGAAGAGGACCATTTCAATGGAGATAATATGTGAACTTTTCTCCTTTAGTAGCACACGGGTGCACATCTGGAGGTAGCAGTCTGACCATAAAACTAGTCTTACAAGTTAAGCCGTTTAAACATCAACAAGTCGTGGCTTGTTGTCTAAACAAGAAGTGCCATCCCACGATGACAGTGACAAGATACATGAGTTGATGAGCTAAAGTGATGCAAGTTTTCGTCGGCACAGGGAAGTAGTCAGATTACATTGCATTAGGTGTTGAAAATGGAACAATGTAATAATGACACGAAGTTGTTCATGATATTACCAATTTATTCATGGGTTCAAAACTAGGGTGTATGTTAGCCAAAACATAGGCTTGTCGGAGATGAATTACTATGTGTCAATAAGAGAGGCAGATGGGGAATGGCAACATATACATGAACCTTCCTTCTACACTAGCAATGTTACTAGGTTCATATGAACTTACTATTTTTATCAAATATCTCTAAGATGCCTTTACATCTGTCAATTAACTTTAGGATGACATTACCAATTTATTCTATGCACAATATACTTGAATGATCTATAGAGTAAGAGAAGGTTAGCTTTGGGCAAATAGAAGTAGTTTCATAAAGAACATAACAATGTTTTATAATCAATAGCTTTGTTAAATGGAAATAACTTACCTTGAATCCATGAAATTATGTATTTAACAAGTAAATAGAAAATTCTTAAAAAAAAGAAAGAATTCTTTTCTTTTACAAGCCCTACCATGCAAACATTGCTATCTTCTTCAATGCAAACACTACAAACAGGAATAAAACTTTGAAGACTTTCAAGGCTAGACATGAATTTCAAACTATCTTCCTCAGTGCAAACATTACTATCACAAATAAAATTTTGGAGACTTTCAAGGATAGTCATTGGAGTCAAGTTGAGCAATTGGTAAACTTAGGAATTTTTTTTTTTTTTTGAAAAACTTATCTCAATGAATTAAAAGAATATCAAGAATACAACGCGAGTGTGGAGAAAAAGGTACTACCCCAAAGGGACAGTGATACCCCACCACTCCCATATCATCTCAACTACAACTGAACGAAACCTCCATCGCCATCCACTACCCCAAGGAAGTCTTGCCAAATGGAATTTTTCATTATATTCATTGCCTTTTTTCAAAGAGATGCCTAGTCTTAGAAATTTTGAGTCTCTACGTGAAATTGTCCAAAGGGATGTTTAGGCTTGTATAGGTTGTTAAAAAACTTAAGAAGAAACCTAAACGTGAGAGTAATCAAGAAAAAAAGTTGCCTGGGTGAAGGGTTGAAAAAAAAGTTGCATGGCTGAAGGGTTGAGATACAAGAATACTTATTGCATGGGAGGAAGGTTGAAAGAAAGAAGCAATTTTTACACCATGCGAAATTGGCAGAATTCGATTGCACATATGTTGCACACGCCACACCAACATTGATTTGTTGGGTGGTCTGCCCCCAACCAGAGGGGAGGTATGAATAGGCCAAAGGAGGAGGTATAAGAGGTTAAGGTAAGACGGACGGGTGGATGGACGGACGGGCAGACGGACGGACGGATAGACGGACAGAGAGACGGACAAGCGGACGGACGGACAGACGAACAGACATTTAACGTCCACTAAGCCGCAAAAGGACTATGTGAAGGTAAAATGGGCTGGGCATTAAAGACTATGGGACAATACAATGAACAGGGCGTTAAGCCTAAAATGAAGCAGAAGAAATTTTTAACGTCCACGAGAACCGAATCGAGTTATGGGTTATAAAACAGAGATGATAAAACAAGACAAGATAGACAGAAGACAAGAGGGTCAAGTCAAGAAGGGGGGCAAAAAAAAAAAGGGAAGGATTATCAAACTAGGAAAGGAGGATTAATCTGGAAATAGAAACAAAGAACAAAAACCAAAGAGGAAAAGAAAGAGCAAGGAACATGTTAAAGTCGTGTTTGCTTTTTTCCATGGGAGAGTTGGACAAAATCTTCCTTCTTTTCAGAGGCCTTCTATATAATGGCCCTTGCCAAGCCCTTTCCTCTGCTCTGCATGCAACCCAAAACCCAGAGTCAAGACCGCCGTACTTGCTCCCGAGCTCCTGGCTATGGCTTCTCCTGTATCCCGCCCTTCCTGTACCTGCGGTTGCGCCGATCAGCCTTCCCTCAACAAAGGCCCCTGGACCCCTGAAGAAGATAATATCCTTTCCGATTATATTTCTCGCCATGGTGACCATGGTAACTGGCGGAAGCTCCCCAAAGCTGCTGGTACTTTTCCTTCTTCAATCTTTTTCCTGCTGGGTTTTTTCTTGCATTTGTTTCTTGGATTTTTTGTCTCTGGGTTTTTCTTTATTTGGGCTGTTCTGTTTCTTGTTCTTGGCTTTAGGTTATTGATTTTGGATCGTGTTTTTGTTTTGGGCATTTTTTTACCTTCTTGATCCGTTTCTTTTCAGGCCTTATGCGTTGTGGTAAGAGCTGTAGATTGCGCTGGCGTAACTATCTTAGGCCGGATTTGAAAAGGGGTGAATTCGGTGAAGATGAGGATAATTTGATCATCCAGCTACATGCTCTCCTTGGCAACAGGTAGAAATTCAGACCCAAATCTGATGCATAACATACACACATATCTCATGCATGTATTTAGAATATTCACTAAATCCCAAATCCTGGTTATTATTGTTGTGCAGATGGTCTTTAATAGCTGGAAGGATTCCAGGACGCACTGATAACGAGATAAAAAATTATTGGAATTGGCATCTGGCCAAAAAACTTGTGGAAAAGGGCGTTGATCCAAAGACCCACGAGCCGCTGCGATCGATTCCACCGGAATCCACCAAAAAGAGGAGCAGGAAACCAAAAAATTGCACAGAGGACTCAGATTCTAAGCCCAAAAACTATACCAACAATGTGAAGCGAGTAAAGGCCGATTATCGGAGCTATTCCTTCACCAGTTTAGGCAGTACAGACAGCACATCTTTTAGCTCCATAGAGCACCAGCTTATTCATATTGATGAAGAAACAGAGAAATCTGATGTATCAGAAACCATGTCTGAGACCATATCAGACACCATATCAGAAAGACCCACATGCCAATTGCCATCTCCATGCCCTGCCGGATCTTCGAGCTCAGATTTAGAAGGTGTTTCTACCTCTTCTTCCTCTGTCATGGCCCCCAGCTCTCCTAGCTCAGAGTTTCTCAGAACAGTTACAGATTTTGATGGCATCACTGAGCAAATATACACTGATTTTTCTTCTGAGCTTCAAGATTGCTGGATCAACAGCCCTCCTGCAGCAGATAACATATTCAGTGATGATGATACCAATAAGAATTACCAAAATCACCAGCCAAATAATCAGTCCTCTGTTGATTTGGGAAACCTGGATTTTCTAGAGGACTTAGATTGTGGCCAGTTCTGGGAACAATGTTTGCACTCAATTAGCGAGCAAAACAACCTCCCTAACTGGCAATCTAATCAGTTTTCCATGGATTTGCTCGCCGCGCCGATGATGTAGATAATCATATGTAAAGATTCATCACACTTATAGCTTAGTCTGCCAAAAAATCTACCAAATTCAAGGCATTTTTTGGGAATCTTCAAGAAAACCAACTTGTATATGAGTCCCTTATATCAATTGATACAGATTTCATAGAAACAGTGATGGTTTTATGGTTGATGGTGCCTTTATATGCTTTTGATGCTTGTTCATATCCTGTTAATAAGGTGGTGGGATATTGGTTTTAGTAATTGCTTAGAACATGATCTGTAGTTGTTACAGTAGTGTAATTGCTCTAAAACATGATCTGTAATGTTGATAAACACTCTGATCCATCCAAAAACATCTACCAAACACATAATCAAAACAGAAGAAGAAATGTAAGACATCAAATCATTGTGACAGTATAGTTCCATCATATGTGGTTGAAATATGGTCTAACATGAATAGCAATTTTTTAAGACATGAACTGTCATGAACAGAACTGACAATTTGGATTCAAGGCACATGTTCTTTGATTAAAAAATGGTCCAACATGTTCAGCAAAATAATCTTACATTGCAGCATTGCCCAACCCAGAGCAAGCAGTCACAGCCTATATCTGGTTAAAAATAAATAAAAATAAAAAGTTTAATGCTTTTGTTTTCAGTTTTTAATTTTGTAAAATAGAGCTTCCTATAGTAACGTTTCTGGTAAAAATGATACTATTTTTGGGTGAAGACTCCATCACTACTTGGGAAGTCCTAAATAACAATATTATATAAGGGGGTTGTTATTAGTTTGTTTTCATAGTGCTTGCTACGTTTCTCTCATCTTAGTTGTAGTTCCTGTGCCGCCACTTGGACAAATTGGGTAGATTCTATGTGACAGGTTCGCCATGTCTCAACTTCACGTTTACTTCCTGGACAATGCTGTGCTTGACAGTAGAAAATATCAACCCTCGAGTATGAGCAGTATCGTCAGGGCCCATATGGAGAAGTTTTCCATCCTAATAGAAAAGTTCAACTCCATTCACACGGAGTACCAAAACACTCTAATACAATTAGTTCAATTCAATTCAATTCAGTTCAGTGTAATCCAGGCACTGGGATTTCTGTACCATGCACAAGGTTACCTTCCTAAAGTCCTTGCTCAAGGTGTCTATGTAGAATGATGAGACAAGACCAATTTGCCACTAAACTTTTTCTTACACAGGGATTTCTGTACCATGCACAAGGTTACCTTCCTAAATTCCTTGCTTAAGGTGTCTATGTAGAATAATGAGACAAGACCAATTTGTCACTAAACTTTTTCAAGTGCAAGTAAATTGCACCAAGGTTTAGGTATATCCTCTAACTCATGACCCCCTCGAGGTTTGAAGGGTCACAACATGTTAGAATAATGTGCTCTGGCTTGAATGCGTATGGCGCCACATGGACCCCCTTGTATGATACCACGTGGATCCCTGGTTTAACGGGATAGATAAACCACTATCAGATTCTTCGTGGATGCTGCCTAGAAAGAGAAGTGGTAGAGAGCATGACAGTGTGATCAATATATATGGTCAAGAAACTCAAGGGCAACAATAGTAGATTATTGTTTGTTTTTAGCGTTTATTGTTGACTTCGTCACCCACCTCGACAATAGACCCCTCCCCTTCTTTTTTTTTTGAATATGTTGCCCGAACTTCTTGGTATGGCATCTTCCAATTGAATTTTAATAGCTGCATGATGTGACTTCAACCTGGTTTCTGGCCTCAAATTCACTGATGGAAACCTCTAGTATTATATGCTGGCATATCCTGCTCCTGAAATCTTGTTTAACATTCAAAAAAAATGGACAAGTCCCACCCCAGAGGTACACTGGCAAGTCCCACCACGAGGTACACTGCCAAAATCAAATTGTAATTGTTTGATTCACATCATTGGCATGTTTGGGTATTATACTTCCGATGTAACCAATGGAACTGTATTTTTTTATCAGTCATGGTCATCATTTTGCTCACAAATTTGTCACATTAATTTTTACAAATGGCTATCACTTTCAAAACGATGTAAGTATAGTTTCCATGACATTTGAAATGATCATTTCACAAACTAATACCTCTTACAAACAAAACTTAATGTCATCCAAGTGATTTTGTAAAATGAATACGTAGTCTTGCTTTATTTTACATCAAGATCACATGTCCAAGCTTCGAAAATATTTCAATATTATACACCCCATGCATTTGTAACATGGTCCAATATTTATAGATCTTAAATGATCCTTTTACTAAATTTAATCACCATCTAAGCTATTTTGCAGAGTATATACCTCTTTTTTTGCATTGCCCTCTGTCAAGGGGTATGGTTTTGGCTCTTCTGGGTATATCTAAAGATCCAAATACTATATTTTCGGCAGTAGAAACATTTTTGTTATTTTCTACGTGATCATGGCCCTAACATTTTTGTGCCAAAAATTTTTGAGATCCACTAGAAAACTCAAATCTTTTAATATTGTAGATGGAGAATATATCAAAGATACGTAAAGAGAGAATAGAATAGAATAGAATAGAATAGAATAGAATAGAATAGAATAGAATAATATTATATTTCATCGTCCACGGAGGCCAATTAGCGAATAGAGAAGAAGAAGGGCATAGAGAATAGAGAGAGGAGAGAGAAAAGATAGCAGAATATAATAGATTTTATTACGTCCACAAAGACCAGTAGGCTATCGGACCATGCCTCAAAAGGTTTTCAAGGCAAAAACCTTTGCAGTAATTATAATGCTAGAAAGTCAGTAATAAACTAGTTAACACAAAGGAGGTGACTGGCGATGGCTCAGCATATGAAGACACACATACCTAAAGAATGTATAATGCCAAGTCATGCACCAGAAGGTGCTCTGAGAAGTTGTAAGAATGTGGAATGTAATGCTAATGTCAGATAACAGTTCCTGGTCATCATAAAGCAGGACATCTCGTAAGTGTACGATTTTTGTCTTAAAAGACCTATAGCTGCAACATTTAAATCTCGCCTACCGTAGTAGTTGCTGCCAATCCCACCTACTTGTTTTGATGCATAGCTGGTGGGGATCCTATATGAAATGCAATAGCTACAAGCTTCTTTCTGGACAAAGAAGCAAGCAAGCAAGCAAGCTTGTGGTACATGTGCCAGTGTGGAGTTTATATGTATGTGATAGTGACTAATTTAAACTTGGACCAAAGCATGTGCATCCTGTGACGTTCCAGGATAATATAGGATATAAATACCTATATTATACTGGCCACGTCACTAGTACTAGTCATTACATTATACTCGCTCTATATTCCAGCAATTGTCCTCTTCTATTACCATATTTGCAAGGAACGCCGTTCCGAATGCCTTCCCGTTCCGGAATGCGTTCCCTAAAGTTCTAGCTGTATGTTACAGAGAACACCATTCCAAATGGCGTTCCCATCTCTGGGAATGCGGTTTTCGGTAAGTTCCCAAAAAATCATGAACTAAGGTCTAAAATTCTTAATTATTTTCCCCTTTCTCTGTTTTTTTTTTCGGTGGGAAAAGTAAGAATGGCAGGGGGGCAAACGTCTAAAGCTTGCCGGAATCGACTACTCTATCTGAAGTTGCCGGAATCGATTGCTGCTGATGAGATGCCAGAATTGACTGCTGTTGGAATTAGCATGCTGAGACCTGAGACTAACATCATTGCAGTGGGAAGGGAAGCACACATAAAGGTTTGAATTCTATTTTATTCTTATCTGTTTTTTTTTTCTTACTCGCCTTCTGATTTCTAACTGATTATTGCTCATGCATGATCAGAACCTGCGGCTTGCACCATTAAAATGACATGCTCATCAGTTTGTCCTGCTGCTCAAGCTCCCTGTAAGCATTCTAATCTCATTCTCTAATTTGCAGGATGACTATGTTGTTGGATTATGCGGGAGAGACAAACATGAGTTCAGTTCAAAAACTATGATCGATTTTATAAACATATGTCTTGTTACTTTATATTTCCATTGTGGTAGACTTATAGATGTACTAATACTATGTTTTAAATCTTAAATATAATATTTTATAGATAAAATAAGATAAAAAAATTATCGTCCACGGAGGCCAATTGGCCTATGGGACCTGTACAAGAGGAGCAGCATGCGCATTACGTCCCGGATGAAAAGACCCCATGGGGAGAAACCGTGGCCACAATGGACATGCTGGTATTCAGAACCACACCATCACGAGTTACCCGGACAAAGCTGTTGTCGTTCGTCCATGACCTCCTGGATGTATGACCCAAGAGTTCCCACGGTGTCACTGTTGAGGAGGAGATAAAGTGCCTGACTTTGTATCCCCAACTGCGGGTAGCGTTCCCGAATTTGCGGATATAGTAAACTAAACATCTATGGAGTGGTTTGAATATGGTTTTATTTACCAAGCAGTCTCCACGAATCTATTTTTCAATTTTAAGTATGAGCATTAGACAAAGGGAATGCCAAAACCGTTTTCAAATTTAAAAATTCGAATGTTGGCCGTTCGTGTTTCGTTCTCGTTCCGGATTTTAGATCCACGTTCCCGTTCCGGGTAACTATATCTATTACTCAAGCTATGTACCTTGTTTTCTTTTGGATATTACTTGGTCCAAATAGGAGATAGGATGCAAAACATTCATTCTTGGTTACCACATGTGTTGGACATATATTTGACCAACATTACTAAGTGTATTCAGGGTCACTACTCCTAGGGACCCGTATCATACCATCACGTAATAGACATAAATTATAGGATCAACATTCTATACTTTAACCACCATAGTCACAGATCTATACTTCTATAGTGAGATCCCTTTCAAATGCTGGATAGTTATAATTCAGTTCGCATTGTAGTACGTTACCTTCCTACATGTTCCATGAGATGAAAACGTCATCCACTTGTCCTCAAACACATATTGCTATATATGGTAACCATTATAGCTTACATCATGTATGCTATCATTTGCCCATCAGTGTATCAATTATACTCCATTCATCCATTGGGTGACTTCATCTATTATTAATCTATGTCTCGGGTATGCATCTATATTAAGATTACATTCCCACTTGTTCTCTCAAACTTATCCACGATTGGGATATTATTATTTCACTCAGCCCTAGCCCTTTAGAAATGCCTATCAAGTTAATCGTACCATAGGTGTGATATGCTATAACATACACACTGGCACCAACCATGAAAATCTTTGTTACGTGATAAAATTAGTGAAATCTATGTTTAATTTGAGGCAAGTTGAAATGCCTTTGATCTATAACTTATCTTTTGATAATTGCTATTTCGAAGTATTACCTTAAAGGTCTATTCATTTAAAAATGGCCTTCACGTACTTAAGGCATGTCTATCGATGCAATGTTGCAGTGATTAAGCAAGATTCAAGGTGGGGAGACCTATGATGCTGCGGATAGCATCAATTTAAGGTCGGGAGAATGTGCCATTCTAGGATAATATACGATATAAATACCTATATTATACTGGCCATGTCACTAGTACATGTCGTACATACGACATGTACCCAGTAGTCGATATAGAATAGCCCATGGGGTGGCGCACCCCTAGACCTCAATATATTGCACATGCTGTAAAATTATGCTAAACGCCACATGGCACGATCCTAGGTCTTGGTCTATCACCATCAAACCCTAGAAGAATGTACCCTAAAGGTACCCTCTGAGCCCTCTATAAAAGGGGGTAAACGCTAAAGAGTCCCTTTTGGGATCAACACCAACAACAGCCAGAGTCGCCATCAGCACGAGCTCCAGTAGTCACCATCAGCCAAGACTTTTTCCAGCAGTCGCCATCAGCCTAGGAGCACGCTTGCTACATCGTTCTTGGGCAACGAGCCTGCTACAGCCATTTCGACCCAGTTCCAGTAGCCATGGAAGGTTTTCGAGGAGGCATGCCTGCCAGCCAGGGTTCTAGTAGATGCTACTTGCCCATTCTTGGATTCTTAGTTCAGCCATTGGCCATTCTTGTCCCTATTTAGTCCCATAGATGCCAAGAACTGACCAATGGACTCTAACTATATATGTTAGATAGATTTCTATTCTGTTATGATATTTTTGCCTTCATTATGTTTATCATTGGATGATTTGTTCGCCCTCTTGTGTATTGGGAAGGGGTGTAGAGACCCAAGCCTTGTTTAGTAAGATGATCCTAGTTTTAGCCTCTTTAGTTCCCCACTAAATGCGGCATATGCATAAGAGCCCGCCTGCGCTGTGGCTGGAGGGGCCATACCAGCTCATAAGGAGGAACTTGCCCCATAGCGGTTGATCCCTATGGTCTGTAAGGCCTACCGAGGAACATTGTGAGCTAGGCCTAATACCAGTATGCATTACGTGAGGCTCTTGGTATGGGCTTGACACCTCTTGGGAGGCGCGACCTCCTTCAATGGGGCAGTGGTAGCCCTCTAGCTCGCCTTGGTCTGCTATGGGCATGGATTTTTTGGAAGGGAGAAGTCCCTTTTTGCCTCATCAGGACTAGGAAGTAGCCCCTTTGGTTATCCACCCGGCAGGCTACGGTCAGGTCCCAAGACTTATCAACCTATCTACGAAGTATGCACAGGAGGGGCGGATGGAGTGGACAACCCAACGACCATGTTCTATGACAACCAAATCCATTGCCATGACTTATTGCAATGAACTCTGGAGACCCAAGTCGTCAGTAATACCATTGCCCCTGGGTAGGATTTGCCCTTGGTGTTATGATGCTATGATATTTACAGGTGATATAGTAATCTCCACCCTTCGAGGTCGTATTGTATATATTGTATTTGTTGTTTGTACTTGTGTTTTACGCTTCCGCATTGATAGGTGGATCCCGAGGGAGACGAGATCAATGACACGTCCAGTCCTCCCACGTGGACCCTCCTCCCACGTGGACCCTTGTGCACTATCAAGGATCCCACGTCAGATGGACAACCTTTCGTTGGTGTTATAGCCGGCGAGGGGGAGGCTCCAGTTTCTATACAATGGGAGCATCGTACACTAGCTGGGGACGTCACAATGGTATCAGAGCAATGACCTTGGTAAACCAAGATCGAGCACTGGCCATTTCTCAATAGGACTAATTTTCTAGATAACATCCAAGTCTTGGAGAAAAATTTCACCAGGACAGAGCCCCCGAATTTGGGAAAAGATTTTTCCAACCGCCTAGTGAAACTTAGTGAGCCAGTGCCCAACGACTCTTTCCCAACGCAAATGGCACTTGTGAGACTCTCACAATCCCAATTTGCGCACGGTGAGAGTTGTCCCCATGCTGTAAATAATCAATTTTAGTAAATAAGTAGTCAAAGTTAGCTTAAAATATTCCGTGAAGTTGACTCACGACTCTCACCCAGCGCGGATACCAGTTGTGAAACTCTCACAAGCCCAATTGGCGCATGGTGAGAGACGTACGTTGACTTTGACCGTTGACGTTTCATAATTAAAATTTTATTTTTTTGTAGTGAAGGGATCTGGACCTCTAACCTCCTAATAGAAAGACTTAGAACCTCTAACCTCCTAGTAAAAAGTTTTAGACATTACTAACATGCCAAGAAGCTTCTTATCATATATTTTTATTATGTTTGGTTCCATACGTAGAATACTATAAGATTTATGGTAAGAAAGAGGTTTGAACCCCTGACCTCTTGGCTCCCAATCAAGTGCATTTGCCATTAGATCAGTACAAAGGTAGTGTAATTTTTTCCTCGTTTTATCTAATTACACAAGGAGATATTTTGTGAAATTCTTTTTTCTAAACTTGTAAGAAGGATTTCAACCTTCAATATAATCCTCTAATCGTTGTAGAAATGCCTTTCACCATCGTATATAGAGTATGGTGGACATCGAGTTATGTATAGGTGAATTAATGGGCAATTGAACCCATGATCAAAAAAATCAATTATTGCAAAAAAAAAATGGGG
>JAANSK020255730.1:0-12796 GCA_011763485.2 Isoetes engelmannii
AAAAAAGGGGGGAAAACAGACGGGCGGGAATTTGAAAATTGAAAAGTGAAAACGAAAGCAAGAAAGACGGATGGAGAGAAAAAACAAAAAAAAACGCGGACAGGGGATAAAAAACAAAAAAAAACGCGGACGAAAAAAAGTACCAAAATTAAGACATATTCTCAATTTTTTTGAATGATGGTTTTTAACATTGTCAAGATGATGGAGGTGTTTGATCTGCCATCTAATCTTAGAATCATGTGTAGCTTGTGACGATGACTAGTCCACTAGGAGCTACGGTTGGGCATGTTGAACCTCACAATGATAGTGGCCACCACCCTCAGCACGAGGCATCGCATTTGCGATCAACGGGACCATTGGGGCCGTCAACGCTAACTTACGAGGTACCGACTACACAGGAAGTTGGAGTTGAGGATGGTGATGGCCACCACATCAGCTGCAAGCGATTGCAGGCGTGATCTTACGAACTCGTAAGACTGCCCATATGTCTGGTGAGAGCTTCAATCATTAGGATGTTGAACGTGAAGACGGTCGTGGCCACCACCTTCGGCTTCATGCAATTGCATCTCCAATCTTCTGGACCAGCAGCAACTAATTCGAGCAGTCAAAGAAAATTCATTGCAGACACATCTCGAGATGATCGCGTAAGCTAACTTATAGATTTTCTTGTTTAGCTGCAATTGCTCAAACCTGATGGTGATATATAGTTTTCTACTTGCAACTATCAGATGTCCCAGCTTCTACTTCTACTGGACGGTCACGGTCATGGAGGTGGTTGCTTTGCCATAGTTTTTCAATGGTGTGTAGTTTGTGTCACGAAGCCTGGTCTCCTGGGAGCTACATTTGGGGGTGGTGGACGAGAATACTCCTGTGAGGCATCCTACGAGACTATTGAAGAGGCAACTGAGGCCAGGACGAAGGATTTCACATAATTGTATTCATGTTGTGTAAGGTTAGTAGCATGTCCTTTAGATGTTGTTGATACTCATGTTGGCACATTTATGCTTAATAATGAGGTATGGCAGTGGCCATAGAAGATGGCTTTTGACCAAGCCTTGTCTCATGCTTTGAAAGCAGATAGCATGTTCACATTGTGAAATTGGAATCTCGCTCTGCCACATGAAGACAAAGGCTCCAGTTATGCTACCATCCATGCTAACCAAAGAGGATACGCATCCAAATGTTAGAATGTAGAAGAGCTTTCGTCTTGTATGGCAGTTTTAGTACGACACTCGTTAATTGAAGCTATTGTTTGGCAGGGCATCCTTGATGAGGTGATTAAAAAAAAGGGCTAGATACAAATGATTCACCATGAATCTTCAAGGAGTGCCCCGAGAAGCTCCATGAACAAAATACAAGGTGGCTTGGATCTAACAATGTGTCTTGTTTGTTAGCTTAGAGCGAGTAAATTACGAATATCTGGCTAGTTGAAAATGCCATCAATGTGACTAGCTTGCTAGAGGAAAAGGCTAACAATGTGTCTCGATTGCAAGTTTAGACTGAATAAAATGTTTTTACCTTGCTAGCTTAAAATGAGTAAAATGTTACTAGCCTCCAGTTACTCAATTGTGTGAGGCTTGCTTCGAATGAATAAAATGTGACCTGACTGCTACCTTAGAATCAGTAAAATGTTACTAGCTTTTTTTTTTTTTTTTTTTTTTTTGAAGGCAAGGGTCTGCATTGTATTCAAGAAATAAGAATGTTTATACACATACAGTCGAGTCTAGAACTACTATCACTTCTCGAATCCATGAATAGGCCATATAGGAAGTATATAGGTCCATGGTCACCCAGATAGGCAGAATTGATTCCATAATACACAACAGCTATCAAGCTAAGAAACGACCATATTATAATGTCTCTGTACTTTGGTCGAAGCATCCTCAACCTCTTCCCTATCATGACAAGAAGAAATGGGCTTCTTCTCTCGTCTTATCCAGTACTGCAAGGCACGGCCCTCTTCCATCTATAGCAAGTACTACAGAAAGTTCACTGCATAAGTGGAGTCCTACTAGAAAAATGCTTTCAAACCATGAAGCACCCTCCCGAAATATATACTTGGAAGCATAGATTTTTTAGCATGGAGATTCTGCGCTAAAGTGCATTCTTGAAATTCCACTTTCTTCACCTATCCATAGTACTATAAGAGGTGTAAGCCCTTTCCAACATTATATTTCTGCTAGCTTGAAGCACGGCCCGAAGAATTCAAGCAGAGATAGGCATGTGTGTACTAAGGAGAACTACTCTCCATCTTCCCATAAATAGGGTACTATAAGTGGTTCTCCAAAGCTGTACCTCATACCCAAAGTGCCCACCACTCCACTTCAACAATCGCCTCAACCTCTTCCTTGCAATAGAAGTACTACAGACCACGACCTTATTTCCATAAATAAAACTAAGAAGGATACTCACTTTTCCTGCAATCATAAGTACTATAGGAAAATGCCCCTTTCATTCCTAGAGAGCATTATAGTAAGATTTTTTCAAGCACAATACTGCAGCCCCAAAGAAGCCATGACAACCCCATCACAAACTATCAAGAGCCATGGTAAATGCCAAACAAGATCAAAAGCCTCCCATCCTCTAATCCTGTTATCATCATTAACCGTCTTCTCTACTCTGCCTGGACAGCCATGCCTCCCCCTCTAGCTGGGATAAAGGAGGGGAAAATGCCCACAAACGGTATTGAGGCAAGCAACACGAAAGATCTGAATGCCATATTTTACTTTAACTGCCTTAGAAGATATGACCAAGAAACCATAATCAAGACTGCAATGAGTGCAGCCCTTACCGCAGTGGATGCGGTCTTCCTATTGCAGTGAGTGCAATCAAAGAAGGATCACAGCAAAAACCATATCTAATGAGCAGAATAAATGACATTTCCAGATCTGAAAAACCAAGCCTAAAAACCGTCTACTTGCTCTAGCATCAGCAAAAGAACCACGCTGACTGCTAGCCTAACTCTGCCTATTGCTAGCTTGAGATGAATAAAATACGACTAGCTTGCTAGCTTAAAATGAGTAGAATTTGGTCTTGCTTGCTAGCTTGAAGTTAATCAAATGGGTCATGCTTGCTAGCTCAAAATTCTCAAAATAGCTCGAATTTGTCAAATTAATGAATTGGTGCTTGTAACCCCTAAATTATATATTTTGCTCTAGATTGGCAAAATATTTAATTTAATTTAATTTAATTTATTATCACCCGATTATAGACCCCCAGGCCCATATGGCCAAAAAAATTACATCATCAATATTTTAAGGTGCTAATCAAAGGCAACATTCTCATCAAAAGTAATCATATTCACAAATAACTCTAATATCTCACTCCTCTCTTTCCAAATAGCTTTTAGATAGGAACTCAGATTATTTGATGAGAGAGATAAGAGTTCTAATAGAGTAGAACAATCGACATCATACTTATTCCTGATGTGTTCATAAGTTGGGCACTCTGAAAATGTGTGATATTCGGTTTCAACCTTTGGATCAAGGCAGCTTGGTCAATAGCGCTCATGTCTAGGTACATCATACCATCTACCAGTCTCGACATGAAGATGATGTAAAGTTGTTCTCAGTTCGGAAATCAATATCTGATTATGCCTACTGATGTGCGACAATAATTAAGACTGCTCTTTGTATTTCACCATCGGATTGGTTTCAGCCTTATAAAAGTGTTTTTTGACGTCTGTTTCATCAATACTCCATAGCTTCTCCAGAACCTTAGGCATTGGATATGCTTTGATATCTTTTAATTTGATGGAGCTTGGTCAAAAGGACCCTCCCATCCCACAGTGCGCTGCCCACTTACACACCAAGTCATACCAACCTTTGGATTCAGACTGTAGCATAGCTTGACATGGCAACCTGTCATTTGAAAATGTTTTTGGCCTGTTCACATATGAAATTGTCCGGCAAACTTAAATAAATTTGATGACACGTGTTGCAGAAGCCCCAAATTTGGATCGTGGACGAAGCATATGCTATTCGAATCAAGCCAAACTGAATTATATAGGAGTTGATGATAAATAAGCTAAAGTATAACTATATAATGACGATACTATATAATGTAATCATATCATAAAAACAGAGGTAGCCGGGAACTATAACAATGAGTGTGAACGAGCAACTAACACAACACTGTTTTGGGGAGCCCTTCGCGACATATTTATTTGAAACACTAAATCATGTTCCCTTGTTTCGAGGTCCTGACAAAAATTATTGCACTTCACTCCAATAGAGGTTAAAACAACTGATAAACAAGGCGTGGGGAAAGCAAAGTAAGAGAAGTACCTCTAAGGAAGCACAGAGAGAAAATACCGGAGAAGGCACCCAATCAAGACCAGAGCAACAAGAGCATACTCAATGGGAGGCATGAGAATAAAGAGCATCTCCAAAACAACCCAAAGTACCACAGGGCCTAGCCAGAACAAGTGCATCCTCAAGAAGAGGTGAATTCTAGATTGGGAGGACAACACAAGAAAAAGCGACAAAATAAAGAAGGACAAAGTAATAGTAGACTTATATAGAAAGATACCAACTTAGAAGGGGCACAAGAGTGGCGATGGTGCGCAGGTTGATGGGGAATGCTTGAATTTGGTGGAGAAACCTCGTAGTGTCCGAAACATTAAAGAAAAAAGAAAAAGCCTGCTTGAAGAGCTGCAAGGGGCAAATGCCTTCTCTAATATTGACTTGAGGTTAGGCTATCATCGCCTGAAAATAATACGATGTAATTACTGAACAATTTGCAGATGAGGTTTTTCAAACTCAAAAGACTTCAATCCTAATCACTTTTCATTCAACTCTAATCACTTTCATTCAACTCTAATCGCGACGGACACAATTTTTTTTTGAATAAAAAAACCTCTTGGGACATTGTGAATATTAGTTGGAAAACCTAATGACATATAGAACTTCTTGAGGGCTGAATAAAAAAACTCAACACCTATATTGCAGTCTTTTGGCATTTGCTTATACATTCCATCCTTGGTCTAGCACTTTCTTAGATTGGAAATGCTTCTTCAGTCCAAAACGTCGTGTTTTCTTGCTTTATCCAAAGTCTTGGAGATTGTCCTTCCCTTAACACGTCTCTCTAGGAAGGCTGCATTGTTTGTGAATTCATACACGCGATTTTTGGCGAGAACGAGTTTGAAATTCCTCGCTCTACCTTGGATTTCGCATAGCAATTATTGAGAACTACTATTGAAGTGCTTGAGGGTTGTTGGTGTGGTGATCCTTTGAACAAGCAGAGAAATAATTACTAAACACCACATAACGCATATAAGCGATTTCCAGTTTGAGCTACATATAACGAGGCAATCCAACTAAGAAGATCTAGGTTTTGAAGTACAAATTACTTTTTCTCTCTTTGTCTAAAGTATTTTGGTGTGGTGGTGAGTTTTATGTGCAGCTTATATATGGCCCTTTTCCATTTGTGAGTTTATTTCAAGTGTGATTTGTAAGCAATGAGACTATTTGTTTTCTTGTAAATTGGCATGTAGTCACTATGCTTGTATCAATTGGGTAGTCATTATGTCTCGTCAACAGTTGGCTAACGTGGATACTTTAATACTTGTACATACATGCATTGGGAAGCTGTACATAGGCACCTTAAATTATAGCATGGCCTTTCGTTTATTTTCGACAGATGCTCGTTGGAAAAGGATGTGCATTGGAAGTAAGCTCTGAAAGGCACCTCGAGTTATAGCATGGTCTTTTTTTACTATGAATGTTCTCTTCAAATTAAAGGATGGGCCTCTGAATGGCGAAAACAAGATAGAAAATTGTAAGTTTTTTGCAGGCACCCTTAAGTTTACCTGAATGTCGCTCATGTTTCATTGATACGCATTATGCATTGTCTCTCACGGTCTCCACTTACAATCTCATGGCTTTTTGAATTGCTGTGAGATTCTCTGCAGTGGTTATCTAATGTTACGTCCAAAATGGGAGTATAGAATAATTTTTGAGTTATAAAACTTCCTATACACAGTGGACAGAATGAAACACCTGCTTCCACCAAATCTATAGCTCTTCTTGCAGTTCTTTGCAGTCCAGTCCGTCTCATGATACATGTCAGACAAGTGAATATGCACAGCTAAAATTTTGATCATTTTTTTAAATCCTCCCACTTACAGTATTGGCCACCTGCCAAGGCGCGGTAGTAACGATCAGAACAATAAACAGGCCTCCCATTAGCAGCAGCAGCTGCTGCTGCTGCAAGCTGATCATCATCAATGACTTCCTTTGGTGGGCTTAAGAGATCATTCTTCCTGAGAAATGATTTAGAACTATCATAACGTTGCCTTGAAAGGATGAAGAGAGATTGTCTAAGAAACAAAATGCATGAACTACCAGTAAGAAAACCAAAACCTTATAGCTACCTGAATAGAATTTTCCCATCTGCTGCCATTGCAGAGTTTGGTAAATCCAAGACTCCTTGCGTATCATTTGGAAGAAGTAACAACAAAGAAACAGTTGCTGTGGTTAAGAGTGCAGCAGACGCCAGTAACGTCCGCTTGAGCATTTCCATGACAGGCTTGACCTGAAAAAAGGATAACTTTAAGCCTTAAAATTTTGTCTTTTTATTTTTTCTAAATAACTGTTCTCTATCCTAATGCCAGAATAACTTAGGGTACACATAGCATACTTGATATGCACCAAGAAGACGGTCCCTTGCAAGGACCTGAAAGACACAGGAAAACACAAATAAATACCTTGGGCAAAAATTTGATTTCCATTACAAATTTGGCAGTATAATTACCTCCGGAGGTTTTACCCATAACTGCCCATCATACCACCCCGTCTCTTCATAAGGCACTACTGCCGAAAAAAGCCTGTTGCCTACATAGCTCCAGCCCTATGGAGTTTTAAATGATTATGTTGTTAATCACTGAAGCTTCAGAGTACTCTAATCACATTACTACTTAGCATCATCATTCCTTCTTAGATGGTAGAAGCTAGGTTTAGCCGACTGACCTAGGGTTCGTAAGAACTATCTTGGTGACTTCGTGCCCAGAGGTTAACAAATAGAACTGAATCATCCCTTACACAGAACCTAATTCTTCGTAATATAAGTTGGAAATGTTAATTTCCACAAAGAACTCAGGATCCAAGAACATTTTGCGAGTTAGAGTTACCTTATCATACTTCAAAACTATATTTGCTTTTCTTCTCTCTACACAAACATATTATTTATGCGCTCGAGCATATTTGAGTATGGACCATCACAGTGATGAAAAAACAACATCCTAAACATATGGACCACTTTAGTTTGAGTTACTAAGTTGCCAAAGAAGTTAGAAATGCAAGTTAACAGCAAGAGTTTGTCAACCATCCTTTGGAAACTCTAGCAGTATGCAAGCCGACTGCTGTTTCTATGAAAATTAGAGACAGAAGAAAGTAGGCTAGGAAAAATAAAGGAGAAGAAAATACCAAGTACAGTCGTAGGACTATAAGTGCTACAGCAAAGAGTGCACCTGCTCCACCGGCTATAAAAAACTTCACAGGCTCCTGTAAATAGAAAGCAATATATTCATATCTTTTTATAAAAGAAATTGCATTTCATAGCCATAATTACAATAACCTTTCTTCTCAGGTAGGTTGCCAAAGCTTGCTAATATAAAGATCTAGTGTAGTTTGCTTATCAGCATCTCTCATATCATTCTGGTTCCATGTGTGGGAAAATTGCTGGCTTTTATCCTAATAAACATCACACTTATTCTTCTGTAACTTTATTCTTCTTTAATTTGAAAAATTCTTTCAGGATAAACATATCATACTCAGACTCTCACATTATAATTTGCTATACCTAAGTCATTATAAATAAGAAGCAAGAACCTACCCTGTATGGTTCAAAGCTTCCAGCAGCAATTGGGGCACCAAGGAAAAGGAAAAAGAAAAGCCACAGTCCACCAAGTCGTGCTGAGAAATTGAGGGGACTTAATTGTGCCCATGAGTAAAGTGGACCTTCTTTTAATGCTGCAAGTTCATTTGCCTGGAGAAAAGCAATCAACCATTAGGGAATGATAACTGCAGGAGGAACAATTTTCTTATACATAATAACTAAATTATACACATACAGGTTTCTGATCATCAGGTACTCCTGCATCCATGTCAGGCTTCCAGGAATCATCTGGCAGAGCTTTTACCATATGCAGATGCTTGGATCCTCTAACTCCATTTAACAAGAAAATGGATGGAGCCCCTCTGAGCAAAGCATGCCCTGAGATACCAGCCCTCACCATAGCTCCTGCCCTGCCCCTTCCCCCCAGAACAAACCAGGAATTGATCAACCAAATACGGCACCCCTGCCTTTGTTTTATACATGAATGAATCAAATGGCTTTCCATTTCAGCAGGCTTTACCTTGATATCTGCCAAAGCAGCTGGCATGGACATAGCCATTGCCATCCTCATCGATTTCTTGTCACAAAGAACATTTAAGAGTAAAGTTCATCTCGGTTTCTCACATTTCAAAACCGGATGCCTAGATATCAACTGCTTGACTTCAAATTCTGGACATGTCCTACTTTAAATTATAGACAAACACGAAAATTCAGTGCCGGATCATCGAATGAAGCTCTGGCTTTGTTGGCAAATATTAGCAATAAAACTTGCTAACACGTCAACATGCTGATGACGTGTAAGTCCCAAAATCGGATAGCCTTTTCTCATGGACATTTCATAGAAAACATGTGGCACCACATGGTCCAAGCTTCCCTTCTTGTGCCCATGTTACCTATGTGGCAAGCTAAGAATCTTTCCATGGATCCTCTGCATGCTTGTGTGTGTGCGTGTGCGTGTGCGTGTATGCATATGTGAAGTACAATATACGTGAAGTATAATATGTCTCTGGGACCTTAGACATATCTCTGTCGCTTGTTCTACCCAAATGCCCATTACATTGCTCGCAGGCAAATTACTTACACGTCATTTTCATTTCGCTCTAGCAGTGCCACTAGCTATTCAAGAAATTGTTAATAAGAAATGAAAATGAGTCTTAAGAAATTGTCAACAAAAAACAGAAAGGAGTCTTGTTCTTCTTTAGCACCGACATGCAATGATGAAGCAAACGAAGCAATGAAGGACAGATGAAATAAAACAATGATGAGTGGATTCTGCGTTTCATTTCACCTAAATGCAATTAACCAACTTCTTTCAATGTTTGTAATGCCATATACTCAATTTACATTATGTTGATGCCTATAACTCGTCCATGACATTTATATTATTGCTATAAGCAATCAAAGGCTAGTTATATATATTGTAGAAATATGATTTTCATCTGTAGTTTGATATTCTAATCTTCATGTTAGCTATTTTCCACAAGATTTGTCTAAAGAGTTAGGATGCAATAAGGAGGCTGAAGGCAAAATAATGTCAATTTGTAAGCTTACACTCATAATGAAGCTTCATTTATCCAAGACCATTGCCAGTGATTGTAAAACATTTCCATTGGTGATCCCACACGATTTAAGAATCTCATAGCAATACAAATGCATATAAAATGTTCCAATTTATCATCCAAGGGCATGTAAATGCCAAGATCATGGAATTCTTTCAAGTATATTTCTAGCAATTAAGCATCCCCCCCCCCCCATTTTGCATCCCCCACTTAAATTTTAGGCCCGCTTTTCTCTAAGAGCGCAACACCCTTGCCTTTTTACTTTCTTGCTCAATCCACTCTCTCCTTGGTACTCTCACCATGGCCCATAGGCCCTTGGCTCACTGGCACGCCGGTGTATTAACTTGTGAAGAGAAGTACATAGGTTACATGTAGAGTACATGTAATTACCGAGATACAAAAACAGCTTTTTACATGAAAGCTTAACCAAGTTACTTTTTTGAAGAAAGTAGAAAAGCTTTGAAATCTGGAAAAAAACTTGACTAAGCCAAAGCTGGATTCGAGCATCATAGTTCTGGATGCACGAACAGTCACATCCGCAGAAATCCCATGATATACAAAAGGGACGGTTCCAAATTGATCAAGCCACATGGCATTGATCATCAAGTTGATTATGTCCCACTTGAGTGTCTTCACCAGGATCACCATGTTTCTTAGAACATGAAAACAATCATCTGCATTGTCATGGCACCCTCTCGACAACCGCCACTCATTCTATCAAAAAGGGCGGGCGCCCAATTTGCCAATTTAATGGGACTTCAAGCTCAATTCGGGCATTTTCCCAATTAGACATCTTAGGTTTCAGGTTTAGATATAAGCAAGCACTTTGTATATCGTGTCGACTTTGTCAAGGACAACTAGCCAAAGGTCTCAGTTGGTAAATTGGGCGATTGCCCAATTAAGCACTATTGTGTTATTTATGGACTTTTCACCGGTCCATAATGCACCCAAATCACTTAGTCAGAGCCAAAACATGGGGGTTTAAGGCTCAAAAAGCTGACCCGAGGGAATTGTCACGAGGTCTTTGTGTGGTAAATTTCATCCCAAATTCAGCAATATCTCAATTTTTGAGGGTGGTTAGTGCGGTTATTTCAATACAGAAGGGGAATCACTTAATATAACATAAAACACAACAATGTGAAACTCAAGTCTCATATATTATGATGCTCAAAGTGGTTCGGGATCATCCTACCTTTGGACTTGTCTGAGCCGTCCACGTGGTAGCATCCAAGCCATCCATTCAAATTTATTCCGGCCGGCGTTTAAGGATTACTTTTTGCCGTACTATGTCCAACCAGAACATGCCACGTTTTTAGTGGTGATACCGGAGGGCGGTAACACCTTTTGAGTTTGGAGAATGGGCGGCTGCCACGTTGGACTGGAAATTCCGGAGGATGGGAATGCATTTCGGCGATGGCTAATCCGACATTTTGGCGCCAAAGTCTTCTGCCCTTTCTGACCATCCCTGAGCGGAAAGGGTAACTCCTTCCACCAAATCCGTTGGCCCTATCGCTGCTGCAGCTGCCCACCAATTTTTTAAGGTGAGGATCAACGGTAGCGCCATCACAAATAGTGTTCTTACTCTGTTTTTTTATTATTTAAGCTCTTTTAATGTTTTGCAGATGGTGGAGGAATCCATAGACCTGGAAATCGGTTTAAACACCTCCATGAACGAGAATTGGCATGAGGACATCGAGGGAAACTTGGCCTTCAAATTACCAGTTTGCCTCAAGGACTTAGCAGGGCCTGATTCGGAGACAGAAGTGGTGTCCCCTTCCAAGAAAAAGCTTAGAGCTGAAGCCAGAAGTAAGGGCGCTCCCCGGGTACAGACCCCCCAAAAATGAAATGCCTTATCAGAAAATGGCAGGATGGAAGGGGATGATGGCCTGAAACCCAAAAATGTCGAGGAAGCTTGTGCATTATCAGAAAATGGCCAGTTAGAAGGGGATGATGGCTTGAAAAATGTGGAGGATGCCAAAACTGATGGATAGGCAGAGCTCGAGGTCTGCAACTTCGAACCCATTCTCGAGGATGTTCTTGAAATGAAAGATTATAGATATGATCAGATTGCAAAGAAGTGGCTATGCCAGGTAGAAAGCTGCACCAGGAAATACAGCAAGAAAATATAATTGGAAAATCACAGGTTCAGACATCATGAGCTCTATTATAACTTCAGGGTTCCAGATGCTCCCAGGGGTTGTATACCCAATTTGGGGTCCAAGAAAAGGGATAAAACTATGGGAAGTATTCCATGGAGAGGTCCCTTGATCCTGATTACAAATTTGCACACAATCTGAACATGAAACTAGCCAGGGCCAGGGCTAATGCTGAAATTGTTGCAGCATACCAGATTGCTCTTGGCCTGCTTGACCCCAAAGAAAAGGCTGATTTTGTAAACTTGCAGATCCAAAGGAGAGAAGAGCCTAGAGATACAGAGCCAGGCCACTCAAATTGCAGAGATCAAGGCAAGAATCCTGAACAGACATGGCAACACACTGGCTGACCGTGATATTTGGGGTGATCTGAGTGAGGACCAAAGGCAATTAGACGAGGATGATGTGAGAGCAGAAGTAAGGGCAGCGTTCAAAGGTATGTTCAGTCCCCCCCAATCTGAAATTGCAAGCAACAGGTCCCCTAGCAGCCCAAAGGCCCCTGCCAAGCCAAAGAATCCAGTTTGTGTTAAGAGGGCTCGAGACTTCATAGCCCCGAATCATATTGTTCATGAAGAATCAGATGAAGAAGCAGATGTTCAGCCTCCCTCCCCAAGTAGGACCTCACTCTATACTACTTACTTTTTGGACCCTCACTTCTTTAATGTTGTTGCTAGTTATCAGAACGACCTGCAGAAGGAGCGCTGGCAATTGAATTTCAATCTAGTCTACCTAGTTGTGCTATCCAGCAGTGTCACTAAGGTTGGCAACAAATCACTTGATGTTGAATTCATCGTCACAGAAAAGGAGGCACTCAAATTCTCCACAATTCCTGAAGATTGCTCAACTGCAGAGGAAGCAGATGCCGAAATCGATGCAGTGCATTGGAGCTTACCTACTGTAAGTGTCTAATCTATCTATTTTAGCTTTTTTTAAATGCATGTCTGCTTTTCAGGGCCCTGGCACACTCAATTCCAAGTCAAAAATGCCAGCATCACATTTTCCTTCATCCCTCTGCATTAGGTTTGTTCTTAAGTGGATCCAAGCCAGGTTTGTGCGGGGCCTATGAACAGTATGGTAAGCTTATTCCAGCTTCCCCCTTTGGCAAGGCACATTGGAAAATCTAGTATGCTCAATTCTTCTACATTCCTGCTTTTGCATGGTAAGTAAACTTGTGGTTATTGAGTTCTAGTATTTGTTAATTTGATTAGAGTCCTGGTTTTGCAGTGGCCATTGGAGCCTTTTTATTCT
>JAANSK020255741.1:0-12796 GCA_011763485.2 Isoetes engelmannii
GGAGGGGGGTGGTAGCAGAGAAACCGACTCTTGCTCAACTTTCAAAGGCTATGGGTAGGTTCCTTGCTCGTTCTTCACCGGAGGATCCGCTAAAAGACAAAACTGAGTCATAGACCGGATCGTTCAAAAATGAATTTGCATTTCTGAAAAATTTAGGGTTGCACACTAGTTCCTTAACAATGTGGTCTCAAGTTCGAGACCACCCAAAATCGCACTCGGTACTGTTGGGGTCAAATCCCAATAGATGCAATCTAAGGTGGTTGGGGGCAGAGCCCAACCGAGCAATGTAGTGTGGTGTGTGGTCACATCATCAGATGTCCAGTTGGATGCTGCCTAGTGGTATGACGTTAAAACTAATCTATATACTGCTATTTTCTAGTTCTAGTTAGATATATTTTCCATCATCCTTGCTAGGAGTACTAACCATTGGATTCATTTTCTTAAAGAAAGCACTACTAACTATAGAATTGTCTTTTTCTACTAGGCGTACTAACCATTTGATTTATTTTCTTAAAGGCCGTAGGTTAAGTTTTTGGTATTCGAACTTGAGAACCATTTATGCATAAGTATTTGAAGCTCGGCTTCTAGCATGGAGCAAGGTTTTGTGTAGAATCGTCTTCGTCACTAAAGAGGTTAGTTTGACATTCTTTCATGACTGTTCTAGTCCTTTTACAAGGAAACAAGATCAGAATCATAGTTGGGTCGACCTACCGACCTAGCTGACCTGCCGCCCAAGGAGGGAGAAAGCTGATCTACGTGGGATTTTTTGCCAACCTACCGACCTATTTTGCCAAAATCCAAGTTTTGTTTTTCCTGCAGATAATGCATAAACAACCTGCAATACATCTTTATTTCTAAACAATTAGCAAATAAAGATGAGATTACACCTCAAACAACTTCAAAATAGTCGAATTATGATATTAAAACTTCAAATAAAGCAAAGTACATTGTTTTTAGAGGATTTGACTTATCCACTTTGGATGAGTCCTTCATGATCTCATTAATGAATGTCAATCACTTCCCGCATCCCATATAACACAGGACAAAAGAAAAAAGAAAGGGAAAAAAATATTTGTTATAGAAGAAAGGAAAACGCTTATGCTTTAATAACTATTGTAAGAACTTGTAAACCTGAATTTCTCGCGTGGTTATTGCCATATGAAGTCCAAAAACAGTAAGGTTACCCTGCAGCACCATTCCATTTGGAGTCCATATCACAACATGTCAAGGCAACAAAATAAAAACATGCCATCTATGATATGCAATTCAAAACAACAAACGGGTATAATAATTTTTTTACATCCAGGGAGATAATTTTTGCTTTAGATGGAACAATGTTAATTTTAACTTCTATCTTATGCAGCCTTGTCCCTCTCTGTTTGTGGTCTTGGTTCTATGGCTTGTAAACTGTTTCTTGGCATTGCAACTTGCATACTAGAGGTCATGAATCAACTGTTCAATATGGTGTCTCCTTTCTTTCTTTTAATCTAATTTGCTTCCTATGTTCTGCTAGGGAACAAAAAGTTATGTATAGCAACTCCAAGATCATTAATATAAATTTTGCTCATGAACAATATTCCAGCAAGGGATAGAAACAATATGGAAAATGGCTGTATATTTGATTAAAGAGCACAATTGTTATGTTCAAATTAAAAAGTTAAATTAAATATGCCTTTGCAAGGAAAAACAGCATAACAGGCTTGGCTTATGCAAGCTCCTGCAACTTTTTCTTGGGAGCTATAATCAACGAAAACCATGTTCTAAGGTATCAATAAAAAAATTTCCAACCCCCAATTTAATTGGAGAAAACCTATTTTCTGGGTTGTCAATGCAGTCTTGGGTCGCAGAGATGGCAGCTTTTGTGAAGGCAATTAACTGCAACCACTTGCTTGAAAGTTAGGACCGTACAATGTAAAAAATCATGGAAGGCAGAGAAAACTTAAGGATCATCCGGCTGAAGGAAGGCAAGATTCGTCTCTTCTGTTCATCCATTGACACAGTGTCGATGGCGAGGAGCTGGTGTGATGACCGTATCTGCATGGTATAATGAGACAAGATTGTTGACATGGAATGAGTTCAAACTGAAGTTTCTCCTCCTTCGTTGGGACCATGCCATTTGGCAAAAAGTAGCTGCTATTCTTCCTCCTAGTCCACAAGACAGGGCTCCCCAGATCTAGGTGGTTCATGACGGTGTTAAGGAGGAGCACCTGGTGCAGTCGATGTATATTGTCCTGCTTCATCCTGAGGTGTTGCCTCCATCGCCAAAATGGTCTTTAATTATACCTAAGACTCATCGAAAAGCAGTCTGGCGATGGGTGTGGGATAAATTGCTCCATCTAAGCTCTCTATCTTACGCTGGCAGATCATTCATAGGTGCGTGCGGGTAAACTCTATTGTTCATCGATTTCGTCCACAGGTCTCTGAGCTTTGCCCTCTCTGCATGCAAAGGAATGAGACAATTGAGCACTGCTTTTTCTTGTGTCAGCATGTGCGGCTTGCTTGGCAGTAGCTTCTGAGCCTTTTCCATTGTGACTTGAATAGTCAACAGATCCTATTGTCAGTCTACACCAGCTCTTGGGACAAGCTGGCAAAGAGGGCTTTCCACTTGGCATCCGCTTGGATCATGTGGTCCATCTAGAAGAGACGAAACTTTCTTATCTTCAAGGGACAGGTCTTTCCAGATACTCAAGTGCTCAGTGACGCTCGCTCTCGCATTGTAAAAGCTTACATATGTTCCTCCTTGGAGGATGACATCAAGAGTATTATTTGGGAGTGATATCTTCAGATTCATACTTACTCATAGCCACTTGTGCTATTGGTGATATGTATCGTCTGCTCTTCTATGCTATGTGCATGGTGGGTAGTTTTGCTCTAGTGGACATTTTCTCCACTGGGTTCTGAGTCCCCCATGTACTCTTTGTATTCTTATGGGTAATAAAGATCCACATTAAAAAAAAAAAAAAAAAAAAAGATTCGGCTCTGCTATGGTCAGAATAGAGAGTGTTGGAACTTAGAAGGGAATTTAGAGGTGAGATTTCGTCAAAAATTCTCTATTTCAGCAATTTCGGCGCCTATGCCCTAAAACAGATACGAAATAGGAAGTTTTTTTTTTTGGTCTTTTTGACCCAAACGACCTTGGATCAGATTAGGCCGACTCCGACCTAGGTCAAAACAGGTCAGTATTTAGGGCCGACCTAGGTGGGCCCAGACTATGATCAGAATGTAGCATGTTTTCACTGAATACAAGATAAGAGTATAGTAGGTAATAAGGTAAACCTACTCCAGATGCAAAGTAGAATCAACCATTTCTATCCCTTTGAACCAAAAATTTTCCTCGAGAAGACCAGAATTAAGGACAAAGAAATAAACAATCGCTATGTCAAGACTATGGATGCATGAAACAGTTAGTCGAAGTAGTGACCACAATCTGAGATCGACAAATGCAGCATCAGATGGGTATTGCAGCAGGAATATTCATCTGCAACATTAATTTCTCTGTTCAGCATTTGGGACAATAACGTTACCTCTGAACTGCTAATACGTAGCAGAATTCTAGAACACGAATCTGTCTGAGATGAGACTCCTAAATCGAACGTTGTTCTGAGACTCCTGTGATGGCTAGAACGGTTGTTTGGAAGGGCGTTATGCCCCAAATTGAATTGGATAAAAAAAGTAAAGAAAAAATTGGAGGGAATTCCATCGCCCTTATGAATTCCTGCCGCCCAAAACCCTGTTTCATTCAGCCCAAACCTGAAATCCGGCATGAATAGCATGAAGCAGGTCATTGCCTTGCAAAAATTTTGAGGGATGCAGCAAGGCAGCATGGACGCCAAATATTAGGGCAGAAACTCGGCAGCAGGGATTGCCTGTTTCTAATTCTTAGTTCTTCAATTCATCTGGTATCAATTTCATCTCTTTCATTCGAAATGAATTTGTACATGGTCTGGTGCAATTGATTTGCGTGACAGTTTGAATCTTGAGCTGTTTATACATTGCAAATTGAGCTGTTTATACATTGGAAAACTTATTGTCATATTAGGAGGCCATATCTTGAGCTATAAATGCAAGGCATGAAAAGACAAATGCTTCTGATTCTGAGATCAAGCAAAGGGCACGTGAATACAACTTGACAAGCTAAATCCCATAATAGTGGAACCAACATTGCACAACGTCCACACCTTTGGCGCGGCTTGTAGCCAAGGAACTACTAGGAACTATGGCCTGCAAGCTGTCTGCTCCGTTGTATTAGCCAACTTCACCTGTGTAATCTAGCATGTGTATCATCCTCGGGCCCGACGCGGCATACAGTGGATTCAGCCTCCAAATTTCTCCCTGCCAACTTGTCTTTGCTTCTCTATTTAGATTCACCATGCTCATATTCTCTTTGCATTTTGAATTCCATCCATGGACCAGTTCAGACTGGTCTCTCTACTTACTCTTATCATCCTCACACTGCCTTTCTTCTTTTTCTCTGTCCACTCTGCCTCTAATAGACTTAAGCTTTCAGCAGCTTCAGAACCAGATTTTGGAATTAGACAGATCAGAAGAAGCCTTACACGCGTTCGCAAGCATACCATCAAAACAATTCAGGTGCATTGGTTTGTCTTGCTTGTTTTGGAACTTGCAGGTTTAAGTTTTTCTTGTTCTCATAGAGATTTGTTTTGTTGTTGTGTAGAGCCCTGATGGGGACACTATAGATTGTGTTCTTAAAGAGCATCAGCCTGCATTTCATCATCCTCTTTTGAAGAAATCCAAGATCAAGGTTTGTTTTTGTACATGAAAGACAAGTTTTCTCTGTTCTGATTCATGTTTGGAAATTGGTGCTAATGTTTCTGTTTTTTGTTTCATAGGATCCACCTCCTACTATTCCCAGACACCATAAATTTGTTTCCAAATCCGCAGTTTCAGAAAAGCCTATGCAACTTTCAAAGAAATCCAAAAAAATTATTCATCAACAATGGCACATCAATGGCAGTTGCCCAGATGGAACAATACCAATTAGGAGGACCTCTGCAGAACATATACTTCGATCGCGTGCTGTTAAGAAGAATGGTCCTATCAGAAAACAAAAACAGGCTCTTAAAGATGACTTGGTGCCAGGTCTTGACTTCACTGAACATGAAGTAAGTACTTAACAACTTCAAACTTTCAACTTTCCACCAACAACATTTTTCCAGCTTATGTAAAACGATTTTCCTTTTTAACATGACTGTGTTTCCCTTTTTCAGTATGCTGTAGCTGAACTTCAAGGAACGGATACGTACTATGGTGTTGCTGCCACTCTGAGTGTTTGGGATCCTGAAGTTGAACTGCCCAGTGAATTCAGCTTGTCACAAATTTGGCTAAGTGCTGGCTCATATGAAAATGATGACCTTAACACTCTAGAAGCTGGTTGGCAAGTAAGTGGTAACAAATCGCACGCAATTTTCAGCTCATATGCAGTCCAAGAATAGAATTAATTGATATGGTGTTTGATGCAGGTAAGTGAAGGATTATATGATGATGCAAGTCCAAGATTCTTCATCTACTGGACAGTAAGTGTCTGGCACTGTAAAGTTGGCATGACTAGGATGTGCTCTTTGTTTGGAAATAATGTAATGACCCATGGTGTTTCTGCAGAGAGATGCTTATGAAAGCACAGGCTGCTACAATGTTGGTAGTTGTTCTGGATTTGTTCAACTAAGCAACAAAGTAGCAATTGGAGGGTCAATTATGCCAGTATCTTCCCAAAACGGGCTGCAAATTGAGCTTGACATGCTAATTTACAAGGTATTAAGGGGTTTCAGTGTCCAAGCTAAATTTAGATAAAAAGACATAAGAAATCAGACATAAGAGTCATACAAGCTAAATTTAAGCAAAAAGAGTTGAATCAGAAACCCAATGTCAGTTATGAAGTAGCAATTAATTCCTCATGTCAAATTGAAAAATCTAATTAAAATTTATTTTGAAGTAAGCCACTGAAGTTACTCACAAATAAAAAACCGCACGTTAGTTGAATTTCCAGTAAACACAGATCCAGGTACTCTGGCAGAAAATCAGAGACGTGGTTTGATTTGCAAGCGAAAATCTATGAGAGATCTAACGGGTTTTGGGTGGAATACAGGATCCGACGAAGGAAGGAGGAGATTGGTGGCTAAATCTAGGGGACGAAGTGATAGGATATTGGCCAGCAGAGCTATTTACAACGTTGAATGATGCGGCAACGAGTGTACAATTTGGAGGAGAGATTATAAACGCCAAAAACAATGGGATGCATACGACCACACAGATGGGAAGCGGAGCATTTGCAGAGCAAGGATTTGGCAAAGCGAGCTATTTCAAGAACATCAGATATGTGAACAGCGACAACGCTCTGCTTCCCGTTGCTTCGGCTGACCTAAACACTACCTCAACAAACCCTACCTGCTACACTATCCAAGTTGTTGACCCTGACCTTGACTCTAGCCCTAACTTTGACCCTGCCGCTGCTCCTGCCCCCGCTGACCCTAACCTTTCTCCTGTTGACTCTGACCCAGATGATGGCCCTGACTCTGCTGAACCTGACCCTGACCCAGATGATGGCCCTGGCGCTACCTTCCTTTACGGTGGCCCTGGCCAAAATGATTTATGTCAATAACCACATACAAGATATATATACAAAATTTTGTCACTTTATATAAATTTAATCAATTCAATTCAATTCTTAACTACTAGTAATGGTGCCCAGCGATGCTGGGCAGAAGTTGGGAACATGTAAAAGATAACGCAGTAATGATACCGAGGTGTTGCTCTAGCTACTACAACACCTCCCTCTTTCCCTTTTATGTTGTTGTTAGTGGATGTTGCCGCATCAGACCATAAGCATAGGTTCACTATAACATTAACCAAATGTTGCACGGTTCTCTAAAGCCGAGCTTGGTATAAACTCTGCAATAATTCAGGAGATATTGATGTTGAATATGATGCGGCGCTTCTTTGGCATGCCAAAAATGAAAGCAATGCCTTGGGTTTCTTATGCAGATGTTGCCTAATTACAGTCAATAGAAACTGTACATACCCCAAGATCTTGAAGAAGAAGGCAACAAAAAGGAAAAACACTGTATCCCTCTGTTTGAAAATTTCGGTGTGATTAAGTGTAGCGATCACCTGAACAATGAAGTGTTTTTCCACTTGGAAATACAGGGTTTTGTTTATGCTGCTCTTGGATCGAATCAAGCGCGGGGGTTCCTTGTAAAAAACCAAATAAACCTTAGAGAGCTTTCTCTTTACACACCTTCATTTCCTGCTAAGAACCGAAAAAATTCTTCTTGGTAAAAAAGCCATGCAAATATTACCTTTTCTTCATGTACCTTAATTGGGACCATGTGCCATAGCCTCTTCATAGCCTGTGCCAGCAGGAAAGCAAATCGCCAAGGGACTGGCTACTGAATCTTTGGGCAACCAATCCATCAAATCCTGCTCATGACAAACTCCCTGTGTGTCGAGACCTAACCCCTAATCCATATAGCCCCTCAATACATCAAATCTCAACTACTAAATGAAATCATCAAATCTCAACCTTCGGATTTATGGCTGGATCCAAGACTTACGGTATACCATTATAATATAAGACTAGAAACGTGTGCCCGGCGATGCCGGGCATTATTCGTGGATGCAAAAAATTGAGAGATGTAATGAAATGCGTAGGTTGGTTGGTAGAATGTATAAGGGTAGCGCAATTCGGATTGGATTGCAGTGAAATTTTGCATCTATTGTGTATGTAAGAGGTGAAGATTTGCTACCATATCCCTAGAGACTCTTCGAGGCTAGTAAGAGCATGATGCAAAATATATATCCACATGATGCAAAATATATACCCAAGTTGGACTGTGACTTGCCTAAACCCTACCCCAAACAATATTGAGTAGTGACTTGCCTAAACCCTACCCCAAACCCTACCGTCAAAAGCAATGGACATCATGGCATCATATTACCTTCAACTCACATTACAAAGGTTGTATCTAAAGTAGCATACTTCAAAAAGCAATGCATGACATCGTATACCTTCAACTCACATAACAAAACAAAGTTATATTTAAAGTAGTAGCATACTTAAAGCGTCATATTATTGCTAAAGGTTGATGCAACAAAAACCATAAGGTAGACACATGCAAAGTTGTGTATTGTTACACAATCACTGGAAAGTATCAGAGATCAAATAGTTGCTATAGACATTGTAAATTATACTGAATTGTAGTTGCAAGGCTTTAAATTTTCCAACATATAGCATTTTCTATCTTTTCAACATGTAACATTTGAATCTATTTTATACTCAAATAGCAATGGCGTTGTAAATATACCGAAAATGTTCTATGGTGAACTGATATGAAAAATAGCGGTATTCTTGCAGCAATTTTTGCTCCACACTTCTTTCTTACGAAGTCTAACCTGTCTGGAAAGTTATATGACTATTCTCTTGCACTGGTTCTCTGTAAGCAGCAAGAGCTAATTATAGAAAATAGAAGGCTTTCATGGAAAAGCTCAAGCAAAAGATGCTTTCCGCAGCTTATGATCTACAAAGCCCATTCATTAGAATAATACATTTTGGAGCCGCAATGTACCCATGCTTTCAGAATCCGCCATATCTTAAGGGTTTATTCAAAGGAGTATGGATCGTCTCAAATAAAGCATTCAAAGCCTACAGTGGTGTGGCAGTGAGGCATCAAATAGATGTGTGTATAACATATTAAAACATCACTTAGTAAAACAAAATTAAGGGAACTTGTCAAGGTCTGCAAGCCAAAGGCATCAAAGTATATATCAGCAGCGTACTCAAGGTAGTCTAGGAACAATAAATGGAACCTGGATTCTTTCCACAACTCATCCAAAAGAAAGCAAAACAGAATAATATTCTGATGTATACTTTCTATCCACCAACTTGTGGAGTGGCTTAAACAAATATAGTCCTAGATGAATACCGAAAGGTCGGCAGTCAAGACTCACCTACTCCGCCTAAGAACTGAGCAGCACTTTGCATCTCCGAAGAGGCTTCTGAGAAATCCAAAAAAAAATATTTGAAAATCAGAAATTTCAGAAGCCTACTAATGAGAAGAGAGCTAAGCTTCAGAAATAAAACTTATAGATACACTCTTCTGAAATGTGTGCCATATGGAACCACCTTTACCATAATACTGCAACCCACGGTGAAAATGCAATAACTTTGTTGTGCAATCTAAGCCTCGGCAGAAGAGCAGATTAGACTTGATGCACATTTAACTAAATATCCAGCAAGATTCACATGCAGTTTTGCTTTGCAAGTAGCCAAATGAAGGACAACAAAGTACCACAAAAATTTAGCTCATCTTACATTGGACTCTTGTTGTATTTAATATTGCTGCAGATTGCCCCTCCCATTTGTAATGCTGGACAGTACCAAGGTAGAAACCTGCGAGAAATATTTAGCATGTAGTCATGCCAAAATGCTCTAACAAAAATATCATTATATTTCTTCTACAGGCCAGACTTCCATCACACTGAAATAGATATATTCCAGAAAAGACATTTTCTACGGCAAATATTGATGTAAACGTTCAAGCCACTACTTAAATCCGACTAATTCATGCTGCCTATTAAGAAATTTAAAAGATTGCCAAACAGGCAGCATCCACCAGGATTAGTGTGCCACAAAATCTGCCCCAGTTGATTTTGGCAGATAGACTATAGTTGTGACAATGCAAAGCATTTTACCTGAAATTCTAGCCCGTTGAAGCTCCAGACCATTGCTATGCGGCCTCTAACAACTCCAGACAATCAACGAAATCAGGTTAGGAGTCTTCTTCATGCTGCCTATTAAGAAATTTAAAAGATTGCCAAACAGGCAGCATCCACCAGGATTAGTGTGCCACAAAATCTGCCCCAGTTGATTTTGGCAGATAGACTTATAGTCTAGCCCGTTGAAGCTCCAGATCATTGCTATGTGGCCTCTAACAACTCCAGACAATCAACGAAATCAGGTTAGGAGTCTTCTTCAGATGTCGTAACTACCATAGAAGAGGAAAGGGCTGGACAAAACAAAAGAAAAAAGGAAGGGAACCGTATAAGAAAAGATCAAACAGGAAAGCCAGAAGGAAAAACCCAGAGTTGCAAGTAAATGTCAGTAACGTACCTTATGTGCTTGAATGAATCGTTTGAGTGCCCTCAGCAAAGCAGAGATGGAACTTTGCACAAAGATGGATTTGTGGATTTGAATGCCCCACAAAAGCAAAAATGCTTGCTGGCAGAGATGTCGTGCAGAGCCCGGAACAATGGACCTAATGCACTGCTTGCAAGAAACAAAAAACTATATAACGCAAACTCTGGAAGGCGAAATATGTAGCCCTCAGCCTTGAGGATATAAACTGTCTTCCTCCCAGCGTACAGTCCGCCACACCCACTCTCGATTATTATGCGGATTAGTGGTAACGCTCCACCCTGCGCAAGAAAAAAAGGGCAATCCGAAATAAGAAAAATATCAAGCAAGTCCGGCCTCGGCAAAGCAATCTTCAGCAATGGTGAACTTCTGGCTCAACTCGGCTCCTAACCTGCTCTGCTCACCTTCTAACCATGATCTCCTGCTGGTTTGAATGTATAAGCCTGCACAAACAAATTAATTGAGTTCAACCTACGGTAGATGCAACGATTCCAATCATGCACACAGAAGAAGTCATGCCCATACCTGCTCTGCAATGCTCTGCTTGGCGACCTCTGCTCCATCTCCAACTCGTACTCCAGCGGCTCCAAGCTCCATCTCCCTGCGATTTGAATGTTTCTTTCCTAGCACAGAAAAACTGGCAATTCCAAGGCTCAAAGCTCCCAACTTAGGAGTCCTCGCAGAGCCAAAATCACCTTCTCCTCCGATGAACGCCCGCTTCTGCCATAGCCGAGAGTGCCAAAATGGAGTACAAATTCGTGGAGGTAGTAGCCGTAGGAGCATAGCCATTAAAACTCGCAATCAATGCCGACAGCCGCAAGTGCAACCGCAAGCGGGAAGGGAACGCCGTTACCTGCGGCCTTCCCTGCACAAAAATCAAAGCAGTTACAAAATAAAAAAAAAAATCAAAGCAGTTACAAAATAAAAAAGAAGATAGTTAAGGTGCCCAGAACCAGTTGGACAATAATAAGGTCGTTGCTCATGTCCTAATGCATATTACTTTAGTCATGTTACCACTTTTAGTCTATTTGGGTTATGAGAAATAGTCACTACTTTAGTCTATTTGAACTATGAGAACTTAAAAACATGCTTGGGGTAACATTAGAATGTTTGTAAAGGAGCAAGCATTTAATGTTTCTTTAAATCTAAGAATAAATTATTGATTTTTCTAATATGTAAACTCGACATATAAGCCATTAACTACTACAAAAACGCCTTCAAATATGTTCTTGAATTTCTAAGGGCAAATGTTCAAAGTTCTTTGCTGCTAAGATGTGTAATCAAAGTATCCATAACTTATTTGAATTTTATTGCTAATAAATCAATGTGCTTGCTAATATCCATGTACATTTGTGGGAACAAACATTTGCTATATATTTCTCTACAATTACGGGGTCTTGTTCAGTCGATCAACTTTCTATTTTGCAACTATTGTATATCTCCATGGACATGTCCATTGCCCTACTCAAACTTCTTGGCTTCCTATGCTTAGTTTGTGACCAAAAAGCCCAGGTAAACTGAGGAGCTTTGATGGTACACATCTTAATTATGGTCGTTACAGTGGGGCATCAAGAATTCCCTCTGTACAACACAAACAACTGCAATGGATACAATGCATTCACAATGGTCTTGTATTTTCCAAATTTAAAACCACTTTTTGCATAATTTCGTTGTCTGGTTGGTTCACTTCCCATATCTTTAGAAAGAGTTATTATATTAAATCTCGCTCCAAGCTTACCCCGTGCATTTCCTACATATTATAACAGTAAAAAAGGTATTTCGAAAAGCATTGCCTAGATACATAAAGTTCTTGATGGTGCAAGTTTACCTTTGAAAATTGTTCTCAAGACGACATAGAAGCAAAGATGTGGGCTATAGGCAGAAACATTGTCAATACATCATCCACCTTCCTGTTTTCATGCCAGATTACACAATGCTTCTGAGTCCTAAGATTAAAAATTGTTTTAGAAAAGATCAAGAAGACTTACTGGACATGCTTTGGCTGCTTTGGCTGTTGCAGATATCAGGCATAGGTTCTGTATGTATAAATGCAAAATTCTAGACGTATAAAGTTCAAAAATACGTATTTTGAGGTATTATATGTACTAGACGTATAAAACTCTACCGACCGGAAAAAAAATTCGCATGCACGAAAGCTTCTATTTCGGGTGCGCGAAAATTTTTTCGCGCACCCGAAATGTTAATTCCGGGTGCCCGAAACCCCAGTCATCATTTTCGAGCACTCGAAATCAAAGTTCCATTTACGCGAAAACGTTTTCGAGTGCCCGATATTGTTGTTTCGGGCGCGCGAAATTGCGCCGAGCTGAAACCCCAATATTTCGCGCACGCGAAAAGAAGGTTTCGCGCACGCGAAAATATTTTCGGGCACGCAAAATTCAGACTTCGGGCACGCGAAATTATTCTATAAATATAAGGCAGCTGGCCTTCATTTCCCGCGCCAAAAAAGGTACTTGATCCGCCTTGCTTTGTAAATCATGCCCTAATTTTAGTTTTTTAGTCAACCGGATTAGTTTTTTTAGGGTTTTTTGTTGTTTATTTGTTAGTTAGGTCCAGGGGAAGTTCATGGTTGAGCTAATTTCAATGCTGAGGTCGTGTCCCTACGCCTGGCTTGCCACGAGTCTATCGTGC
>JAANSK020255752.1:0-12796 GCA_011763485.2 Isoetes engelmannii
ATATCAAAGTTAACTTCTTTAGGTGAGGTAATATCAAATGGTAATCTGGCGCCAGAAACAGATCATATTGCCAAGGGCGGAAAACTGGCAACATTGTATTTTCATGAAGACGTAAGCGTTTTTTTCCACCATTCTCTTTAAATTCTCTAGGCCATATTATATGCTTAGTTTATGAACTTCAATTGCAGATATGCTTGAGGTTAGAATTGTATAGATATGTCTGGATCTCTTGTGGTATATGCATTTGTCCTGTATATATACCTTCGGCATTTGATGGACCTAGCTATAGGCATTCTCACAGTGGAAACTTGGACGACCATAATCAATACTTGCAAGATATTAGTGTTCTCTATCCATAGAAGATTATGTGTTAATCTAAACATGTAAACTCTTATGTACATTAAATCTGCAAAAAAATTATCTGCAAGAGAAGAATTTTAGGACTTTGTTCCATGTATGATTCAAGCATTTAGACTTGTGCTTCCATGCAAGAAGATGTGGGTAGCCATAAGTCACACTTGTGCATGTGGGCTGTTTGAGAAAAAAATCATGGACATTGGGTGTGGCAAGATCATTAATTTTCTAATGTTGGTATTCAAGAGACAACATTACTTAAGATAATCATCTTCAGTTGCAAGTTAGACCGCACTTGATTAAATGCTACTCTTGACAACACTCGACTAGGGTTATTTCCTATTTACCACAGCGTTTGTTCATGCACCATGCGGCCACTTAGCATTTCCTTCATTCAAAGTATCCCATGTTCTGTTCTGGCTTCAGCGTGATTGTATATTTTGCAGCATTGTCACTAGGTGTCTAGTTTTAAAACTCTATGCATTAGTGCTCGAATAGATATGCACCTACTATAGAGAAGTCCAGCTTTGGATAGTATTTTATTGATCTACACGTTTCCTTATGCAGGGTGCAGAATCAATTGAGCAGTCTTACTTGGGAACCATTTCAGGCTTATATTTTGTTGGTAATGCACCATGTGGTCACTTAGCATTTCCTTCCCATGTTCTAAGTCATTTTTTTCTCTTTGCTATACTTTTTTCCACATGAACTTTTTCTACATTCGTCTATCTGAAGCAATAGTCTATGTCTAGTATGAAAATAACATCAGTCCATTATTCGTTCCAATAGTTTGCATCCTTAGTAAAGCTTACTCTCTTCTTCTTTCCCAGTTCTTCTTTGTTTTTCCTATCCCACCCTTTCCCCAACCCTGCATTTCTGCTAGTATATCCTTTCTTTTACAGTTGTCATTTGGAACAATGCTTATTGTTAATGCTTTTCACGCATCCAATTTTATACTGCATTATTGTAGTTGTTCGAGATATGTACTCCTTTGTCAAATGGTACTATATCATTGTCATATAGTCTGTCTTTCATGGCTTGGACATTCCTGCTTCTCGTATCTTACAAGAGGCAGAAGAGAAAATTGTTAAGGCTTACCATTGCTCATCACTTGCTCTGGCCAAGCGACATTTAATCTTTGGGGTGTATTTGCAAGTTTTTTCTTATGCTTAGGCAGGTTGTCTCTCTCTGTGGGTCATGATTATCCTCTGAGCTTTCAGTCCTGCCTGTGCATCTACTTTGTACTATGTTTTGTTCTCTTAATAAAGTTTGACGTCCTTCCCCCCCCCCCCCCAAAAAAAAAAAAAAAAAAAAAAATCTAGCACTACACTAATATTTTACAACTGCGTTGACCATGCTGTGTTAACATGAATTTCTGACATAAACATCTTTTTCTTTCCTACTATTTAAAACACCTTTTCCAAGGCCCCGAAGAGTTCTCTCTTTTTTTTTTTCTTTTCTCTTTTTTTGACAACATAAACCATTTCTCCTACATTTATAATTATATGTCCCTAAAACCCCTATTTGTTTTGGTGTATATTTATACAAGCAGTGATGTAGGGCAGCGAGATCCTATGTGGGGCGATACAAGATTTTGCGCTAGAAGATCCAAGGATCATGGAGCAGCAATTCAAACATTCTCTTCTTAGTTCAACAACTAAATGTGCCTTCTTCGGGACATTTGGTCTAGTGGTAACACACTAGTCCTACCTAGAATAAACATGTCTCGAGTTCGAGGCCGCCCAAAGTCGCATTCAATGTAAGATGGTTGGGGGCAGGACCCTACAATTGCACAACTAAGCAATGTTACAGTGGTGTGTGGCAGCTCTAAAAAGAAAACGTTTGCACCGATCCCCCTCTTTGAACCATTGCAAGCTGCTTTGCCTTGCGGTTGTTGAACTTGCTCAGCTTCCATCTATCTAATACTAACAAGAATCTGCTTCTCCTCTTTGACATATGATGGTACGACAGACTTGAGAACCACTAACTGTTGGTAAACCGCAACCAAAATCCTCGATTAGCAACATCAACTCGTTGACGACTCCAATTTGTAGCAAAGTACTTCATAGCAGTTCTAGGGCATCGGCCATCCCTGCCATTCCTTTATATGGCCAATGTCAAACATGTGACCTCAGAGCAACTAGACTAGTGTTTGCCATACTTGAACTCGTGACCTTGGGTGTGGCGGGTTTAGTATCCTAGCACTGGACCATGCACGGCAGTGCATACTTTTTATGACCAACTTTCCATAGATTTCGTAGTGATCCTCAATCATTTACAAATTCGGCAGCACTCCAAGAGAGAAGAGTATTGCTTACTGAAGATCATCTTGACCTCCGATCAACTGTTACAGTCCAAATGTCCATTCCAGTCCATATCTCTACCCTCCCACAAAAAGCTTCTATTCACTTTTATAGATGCTAGACGCAAAAATCGGCTAAATCGTCCATTTTATTAGTATGAAGTTGCACAATAGAAGAGTTCCAACATCTCCGAAATTATCCATGTTGATCAATCAAACGGGAATAAATCCTCTGCGTTCTTGGCTGCCACATAGACCCATCCTCTCAAACATATGGTTTGTGTGACGTTCCCAGCTAGTATGCGATGCTCCCATCGTACAAAAACTGGAGTCCCCCTCGTCGGCTACACACCAACGAAAGGACGTGCATTTGACGTGGAATCCTTGATGGTGAGCAAGGTTCCAAATGGGAGGACTGGACGTGTCATTGATCCCGTCTTCCTCGGGATCCACCTATGCATGCGGAAGCACAAACGTAAGCACAAACATCAAACATGAATAATACAATACCACCTCGATGGGTGGGCATCACCATATCACTGGTAACAACAATATAAGAACTTTACATCATGGGAAATCATGCCCAAGGCTCAGACTCCAAGGTATGACTGGCGGCTTGGGTCTCCAAAGTTCATTGCAGATAGAATTCATGGCAAATGGATTTGACTGGCAATAGAACATGGCTGTTGGGTAGTCCACTCCATCCGCCCCTCCTGTGCATACTTTGCAAATAGGCTGATAAGCTTTAGAGCTTGACCGTATCATGTCCGGTGCATAGCAAAGAGGGGCTACTCCTGGGTTGCATCTCTCCAGTCACAATGAGGCAGGTAAGGGACTTTTCCCTACCAGACAATCCAAGCCATAGCAGGCGAGCTAGAGGGCGACCACTGCCCGTACACGACTTCAACCCAATTGAAGGAGGCCGCGCCATCCCAACGGGTGTCGAGCCCATACCGAGGGCCACATGCAGTGCACACGGGTATTAGGCCTAGCTCACAACTGTCCCCGGTAGGCCTTATGCTCCAGAGGGACTCTATCCGCTATGGGATTTGGTCATCCTTATCAGCCGGTCTAGCCCCTATGCCCAAAGCGCAAGCGGGCTCTTATGCACAGGCCGCAATTAGTTGGGAACTAATCAGGCCTACAACTAGGATCATGCTACACAAGGCTGGGTCTCTACCCCCCTTCCCAATACACAAGAGGCGAATACATCATCCAAGATCATCACAGATACATAACAATGTAACAGAAATAGAATAACAATCTATCTAACAACATGGTTAGCTTCATTGGTCAGTTCTTGGCACCTATGGTTGGAATGGGGACAAGAATGGCCAATGGGATAAGCTCAAGCAAGAATAGGGCAAGAAACACCTACCAAAACCCTGGTTGGCGGGCATTCCTCCTCTGAAGGCGTCCATCTTTGCTCAAGAACGGTCCCGAACTGTGACAGTCGAGATTCCCAAGAATGGGGCAGCTAGGATGCTCCTTGGCTGAAGGCGACTACTGCTGATGGCGAAATTCTCTATTGTTGGCGCTGATCCCAAAGGGAAGGCGTTTTTAGGGTCCCCCCCCCCCCTCTTTATAGAGAATGTCCCTTTTAGGGCACACGAATCTAGGGTTTGATGGTCATGTGTCAGGCTCTAGGATCATGCCATGTGGCCGTACAGTATACTGAGTACATGTCGTACGTACGACATGTACGAGTGACGTGGCCAATATAATATGCGTATTTATACCATATATTATCCTGGAACGTCACAGTTTGAGTTTATATACATGACACTTTATCATTTCTTTTACTTGCCAGGTTTAAGAAAACTTGTGCCATTTAAGAAACATACATTCCATCCCTAGTAATAGAGATAGACTGCACATGTTGATCATGCCATAGATAGACCATTCCTTGTTGTGGTATCTCCCCCAATCATTTCTTGCTTTTTACTGTGATACTGGATTGTAAGCCCTTATTGTCACTGCTCTGGAGTCTCTTTCTACTTCCTACATGGCAGTAGGCCTACCAGCATATTTCTTCTTTTGAAGCTACTTACTGAAAGATAATGGAATATAAGTACCGAACAAACTGCCAACCATAACGATATAAACATCAGCCAAACAACATTTACTCACAAAACAGAGATGGTTTAGGGACGTAGCACAGTCGACAAGGTATATGGAGCTCAGCCTGAGTGAAATACTAAAGGAAGGAAGGCAATGCGAAGCTCGCTGAGCAAAAGGATAGGACCAAAATCACTGTGGCTACTGGATACCTTTAACCCAGACAAGGATTGTACAGGTATTTTAGAATAGGACACTTTAACACGGTTTAGGATGGGCAGCCATGATCTCCGGATTGAGAAGGACAGATGGAGGAAAATAGATAGACAAGACCATATTTGCAGACTATGTGATACCGTTACAGTAGAGGATGAACACCATATGATCAGGGATGTCCTATATACACAGATATAAGGGTTAAATACCATAAGATCAAATGGGATTACCCGATTCTAATGATCATGACCCAACAAAACATGCTAGCACACATGGCGGATTCCATATCAGAAATGACATTGAGGCACCAAGAAAGAGGGCTCATAATTTGAGACACACCTAAATGTGGATCAAAGGAGCCCACAATGTATGGCACAAAGCTTATGATATCGATGTACACTCACATGGTCATGATAACAGTAAAAAACGAGGTTCTCGATAGCCATGTTATGAAATCCATGCTTACCACTTCCCACTTATCATTTGGAACTGGCAATGATTGTAGCTCTCCTGGAATTCGAAGTTGCTCGAGCTTCGTCTGCTGGCAAATTTGACATTCCCTTATATACTTTGCAATTTTCTTCTTCATACCTGCCCAATAGTAACTACTTCTTATCTTGAAGTAAGTTTTCATGAATCCTACATGGCCGGCAATTGGGCGGTTGTGCGTATCATAAAGTATGAGCTTCCTTACTCCTAAAGATTGTGGTACACACAACTTGTTTTTATAGTATAAGAGTTTACGTTCCTTATAATTCTTGAAGGTTTCTTTCTCTTTATCTGTTCTTGCCTCCTTAGAAAGGCTAGCCCATGCTTCATGGAAGTCATTATCTATCGGCAAGGTTCTTCGATCTTCTTGCCAAACTCAATGGTGAGTATTGATATGG
The DNA here is from genome assembly GCA_011763485.2 of Isoetes engelmannii. NCBI lineage: Eukaryota > Viridiplantae > Streptophyta > Lycopodiopsida > Isoetales > Isoetaceae > Isoetes > Isoetes engelmannii. The sequence goes on from JAANSK020255752.1 coordinate 5,818, forward strand.
CATTACAATGGACTCTCATGGTAAGAGGGTGCCTCGAGAATGCATCAACAACCACATTAAGCTTCCCTGGTTTGTACATGATCTCGAAATCATACTCTTCCAGGAATTCCATCCACCTTCTTTGCGTCAAGTTGAGATGTGGTTGCGTGAAGATGTATTGGAGACTCTGATGATCCGTGTCTAATTGGAATTTCCTGCCCAATATATAGTGTCTCCATGCTCTTAGCGCTCGGACAATTGCTAGAAGCTCTTGATCTTGGGTTGTGTAGTGCGTTTTGACATCATTCATCTTCCTAGAATCATATACAACTACCATGTCCTCTTGCATCAAGACGGCTTTTGTTGCTGTTTTACTAGCATCTGTTGCCACTAGTTTAGCTTTCTGAGGATCTGGCAAGGTTAAAACTGGTGCCATTGTCAAGGCTTCTTTTAGCTTGTTGAAATTCTGTTGTGCCTTGTTTTGCCAATGCTTGGCCCAATCCTTGATCTTCCCTGCCCTTGTGAGATCCGTCAATGGCGTAGCTACTTTTTCGAAATTCTTTACAAACTTTCTGTAGTAGCCCGCTAAGCCCAAAAAGCTTCTTCCCTCATGAATGTTCTTCGGAGGTGGCCAATCTATTACTGCTTGGATCTTTGCTGGATTTGTTGAGATTCCTTCAGCTGATATCACATGCCCCAAGTACTCAAGGCTTGTTGTTGCAAAGTGCACTTACTTAGCTTTGCGTATAACTAATGTCGTCTCAACTTTTGCAAAGCCTTTCTGAGATGCTCCACATGTCCTTCATAGTCCTGCTATATATTAGGATGTCGCCGAAGAATATGATGACAAATTCATCGAGGAATTCTTGGAATATGTCATTCATCAACCTCATAATGTTGCTGGTGCATTCGACAACCCAAACGGCATGACTGTAAACTCATAGTGACCATACCTTGTTCTGAATGTCGTCTTATGTATGTCTTCTTCCTTGATCCTTATCTGATGATGTCTTGACCTCAGATCAATCTTGGAGAAGACCTTGGCACCTTGAAGCTGATCCATCATTTCTCTGGGTAATGCATATTTGTTCTTGATGGTATGCTTGTTTAACTGCCTATAGTCGATACACATTCTCATGCTACCATCCTTCTTCTTAACAAATAATATCGGTGCCCCGAATGGATAGACACTAGGCCTTATGAACCCTAGGTCTAGAAGCTCCTGCAACTGTTTCTTGAGTTCCGTCAACTCTTGACCTGTCATCCTGTATGGTGCTTTGCTGGTTGGCTTTGCTCCTGGTTCCAACGCTATTTCACATTCCACTCCTCTGTAAGGTGGAAGTTTCTTAATCTCATCTGGAAAGATGTCATGGAACTCCTTGATTAGCTTAGCTACTGGCTTAGGTAGTTTGGTCAAGGGGTCCTCTTCCTTCTCTTTAGTTGCTTCCTCATCTGTTGCTTCGAGTTTGAAGACATAGGCTACTTGCTCTTTCTTAATGCACTTAAGTAAGTTCTTACTAATGCATTGCATTATTGGAGTAACCTCTTTACCTGCCATTTCAACTATCTTTCCATTTGGTGTTGTGAGAGTGACTTTCCTAGATGCGGAGTCAATCAATGCCTTTGCTGGTATTAGGTACTCCATGCCCACAATAAGGTCATATTTTCCCATGTCTATCACTTCTGCCCCCATATCTATATCAACTCCTGGCAGCTCTATGTTGAAGTTTACCCTCTTCCCATTTGTATATCTAATTGCCCCATTAGCTAGGACAACCGGCCTTGGGTTGGACAAAAGAGCTTTCAACTTCAGCATTTACCATTCTGGGTGAAGCAAAATTGTGGGTTGCGCCGGTATCAATAAGGACGATAAATGATTTTGCCTTTACTTTACCGACAATGGATATGACATTGTACTGACTCTCTGCATTCTCTGTATCTATGGCTGCTAGGATGTGGGACTCACCATGGATGTAGTCGCGAGCCGCGTCGTCGTCCTCCTCAAGAGGGGTTTCCCATCCTCCGATCTCGGCAAGAGCAGCATTCATAACAAAAGAGCAGGTGTGGGCCATGTGCCCCAGCTGAAAACACCTGAAGCACAACTGCTTGTCTATACATTCCTGCCTTTTCTCCTTCGGAATTGCTTGGAGGAACTGTTTGACGGTCTTTGAATAGTTTCCTTCCTGCTGCTGCGGCTTATCCTTAAAGGTCACCTTCTTTTTCTCCTGCTTCTGATATGGAGAGTTGAATGGAGTTCTGGTAGGTGCTATGCTCATTGGCCGTGGACTATAACTACTAGAGCCCTTGCCCTTTTCATGGTAGTTCTGCTTATAAGGGCTCTCCGGTGGTCCCGTACCCTGCAAGATGATAGCCTTTGCCTCTGCTTCTGACATTGTGTGATGATTGATGGCTTTCACTAGCCTTCTGATCTCCTCATTAAGGCCTTCGATATATCCATCCACTGCATTTCCTTTCGCTTAACTTAGGCACATAGAGCCTCAAGCGCATGAATTCCTCTGTATACTTTTGCACTGTCTTGTTGCCCTGTTGTAACCTGTAGAAGGACTGCATCATATGAGTTTTGTGCTCTCTTGGAACATAATTCTTTTTGAAGGCTTTGGCAAACTTCTTGAATCTGCACGTATCCCTGCTCAACCCATGTTTTTTAGCGTATCCCTTCCACCAAATTCTGGCAGCTCCTTTAAGATTGGTCGTGGCGACCCTGCCTCTATCCTTGTCCTTCATGTCGTAAGCATTCCCATGCTCATGCATCTCGTCTAATCATGCCTCTGCTTCAAGGCCTGAACTGTTCTCCCCGAAAACTGCGCCAACTCCTGGGATTTGCAGATATTGCCCAAAAATGAGTCCACTTCCTTCTAATAGTCTATGGATCTTTCGTTCCTCGGCCTATTGTTCCCTACCCCATCATTTCTTTTTGGCTCGCTCTGGTCCTCTCTTTCCGAGTCAGACTCATTGTCCGACGACTCGGTGAAGCTTTCAGTAGAAGAGGATCTTCTTCTGGTTCTTTTCTTTCCCTTATCCCTAAGCTGGGGTTGTTGGTAGGGTGCTTGGATATTTTGGTCCTATGGTTGAGCAATTTTTTGGGCTAACAATGCTTTAATTTCTTGTATGTCTGATCGCATTTGAGACATTTCTTGTTCCGGCGTCTGCATCCCTACTTCTTCGAACAGTTGTCGGGGTTGGAACTGCCTTTGTGATTCATGTTCATCAATGGGGTGGCCATTGAGTTCAAAATTCCTTGGTGCTCTTGCTGCATTACCACATTTTACACCTGCCATAAGTTACTTATTGTGTTTGTAAGGGCATTGCGGTTGTTTCATAATAATTCAAGTACATTTAGAAAAACACATACTTTGTATTAATAATATATATCTGCATTACAGAATACGAAGCATATAATCATCTGTTGATCTGTAAATGAGGGGTGGTCTTCCAGGAACTTCTTAACTTGAGCCGTGTCAACGGTGCGTCCCAAGTTCCTGAGGACATCGTGCGATGATCCTCCTCAAATTGCAGCGGCTAGTTCTTCAACTTTCTTATTGGTGGTGAGAGCCACCGTCACTACTAGTCTCCCTTGTCATAAATGTGGGACGAGGAAGTTGAAGATGCCCAGGGCTATGGAGTGCTTCACCAAAATAACATGATCAGTTTGGTGCTGTAGCCTGGCGTGTCTTTCGAAGTCCGTGAGACTGACCAGCATTGCTATGGCTTCATCGGCTCTTGGACTGAACTCCTTATGTATGACCACTATTCTTCCATCCAACAGGCAGGGTAAGTAGTACCTGAGTGTCTTTCCCTCCTCTCCTGGATCTGCTTGGGTATTACCTGCTTCCCTGTGTCTAGATGCATACACATCAAGAGGTATGGTCATCATGTGTTCATAGTCGGCTAGTACGGAGCGCTTACTGCTCAAGCTGACTGCTTGTCCGACTCGAGTTGAAGAGGATGTTGTTGAAGGAGGTAGGGGTTGCAAGACAGTGGTTGTCTTGCCTCTAATTCCCATTCTTTCTTGAAGTGCTATGAACTCCTCATATGTCATGGGATCCTCGGCTGGGATGTTACTCCTGATTCTGCCATATGCTTTAATGTCTGAGATGGTGTTGCCTCCGTAGGTCTCGGGTTCCCGGATTTCAAGTGGAAAGTCTTGAGCTTCTTGGTCTATGAAGGCGTCCATGTCTGGGTCTTGCTGAAGAAGTTACAACAGCTCATCCACACGGTAACCTCTGTCCCTGCACTCCTAGAGGCTCTTGATGTCACTGAGGATCAAGTACTCCTGGCCTTCGACGATGATGGGAGCTAGGCTTGTGATGCTAAAGTCAATCGATTGTGCTATTCAGAGGTTTTGGAGGTCTTGGCCGAAGGCTTGGGCAATTCTCTCTGCTTCCAGGTGCTCTTCTTCTGAATCTTCTTCGATTAGATCTTCAACATCTTCTTCATCTTCATCACCTTGTACTACTTCCTCTTCAATGGTCTCCTCTGGTTCTCCATACTGTAGGAGCAGGCGTGCTTTGGTTATAGAATCTAGGGGCTGGACATTCATGGGCTGGATTGAGGGTTCACCTATGATGGCCTCAGCCTTGTAGAAGAGGTAGTAGAAAGAGCAGTATAATTGTAGGAGAATTATCTCCTCTTCTTGGAAATCATGCACATGTAGTTAGGCATTCTACGGGCTCTGTCGGTCAATTTAGCTTTTATGCCTGGAATATGACTGAGGGCTTGCTCTAGAATGAGGCTAGGCACAAAGTGTCTTGAAAGGTCCTGCAAGTGGGGTCCTACTATTTCTTGGAATTTATTGAGGATACACTGGCAAAAGGGGTTGGATGCTAATGTGGCTGGCAAATCAAATTCTTTCTGAAAGAAACTATATACCTGATTGATGTCTGCCAGAGCTACATGGGGTGAGGCATTGTACCATGTGGTGAAGGTCCTGGGTGCCATGCTGAAGACTGAGTTGGGGATAATAAACAGAACTTGAAGCGCCTCTAGAACTTGAAAATTGCCTTGGGAGCAGGAGCTAACGACAATGTTCAAATGAGAGGGTCTATGCTTGTATTTATAGACAAACCCTAATTTTCAAAACTTTAGGGTTTGGTCAAGTTGACCTATTTGAGGTGCTAATGGACATTCTTGGAACTATTTCATTCTTTGGACTACACCTTACATGGTCAAAGATCAAAGATATATAAGAGAGGATTAACAACTTAGAGTTAGTAGCAAAATCATCTTTGTTCATTTGGCTATTATTAATACAGCAAAAGCTGAATGGGGGACCAAGTATAGATCTTATGGTTTGACAAATTAGGCCAATTAGCTACAGAGCTGAAGAATCTATGGATATGAGTAGAAGAAATGTAGAACAATGAGATGTATCCCATGGTGAGCCCAAACTCCCTATGATCTTAAGGAAATAACTTGAAATAAATTCCAAAGTTTCTCACCAAACCAGAAAATCCCAAATTAACAATCAAATCTCTGAAATAGACATGTAACTTCAGAATCTACATGTGATGGCCAAGATGTCTTGCCCAGCTCTTTAAACAACTTGTGAAGCTGATAGGTCTGCTATAAGTCATAGAGATCAGTCATGAAGCCTAACATTTGTCAGTTTTTTAGAAACCTTAGCATGTTTCGATATAGCCTTATAGCTTAGATAGGTTTTCAGATGTTATAGTAAAAACTCTTTATAATTTCTAAACTGGATTAGAATTTACCTTATTGACCACTGCCACTTTGTTTGTTGAGATGGTTTGTTGTGTGAATGTTCATGCATAGTCGTATTCAACCAAATAGGCTCCATTACTTTACATAAATAAAGCAATAATATTTGACTCACATTTCAAATATAAATACCTTTCTACTTAGACATCTTTCCTTTGATGTAAATTTTCCCGTTTTGCCACAGCTCAGGCTAGCTCAGTATTCTGTGCAAACCACAAAACAACAAAGAGGTAATATCCAAAGAAATAATATGAACATATTGAATGATAAGCACCTGAGGAAATGCTCGGATTTCTTAACCCTGTGCTCTGAGTTGTGAATCACCAGAAAATGAATTGCCTTTAGATGTTGACAGCATGTGAGCAAAAGATGGGTCAGGATCCTGTAAAAGAAAGGAGCTTATGAAGGACACCATATCAAAATATAACGCATTAAGAAATTATATATTCCATGCTTGCATGTTCCAAATAGCTAGTTAGGCCAAGGATTGTCTAAAGTTCATTTATTTCCTGATATCCATCCAACAATAAATGCCAATGTATGGAAAACACCAGGAAAGCTTGAATAACTAAAGCATCCCGGTCTAAAGATTGCACAAATCATTAAGGGCAAGAAACTCTGGCAAGTGGTTTGCATGCTTGGCTTGCGTAAAGATTAGAAGCACTAACAAATAAGAACATACAAAAGAATGTTTGCTAACATTAGGCAATGCCAAATCAAAGGAGGAGTACGATTCAAGGAAGATTAGATGCACTAACGAATAAGAACATACAAACAATTGCAGAGACAGCCAAGTTTATAACTAGATTGTAGCCTAACCTAGATCTGCCAAGCGTGGACGTCTCCAAGTATTGTCACAATTCTACAAATGAGAAATGCAAAGACATTGCTCTGTTCTCCTATGGATCTTCCAGTAAGAAGCTCTATGTCTTGAGCTTGGACATCATGGAGTCATCTTGCAATAGAAACTTGTTGTAGAAAGGCCCAATAGTAAAAATCTGTTTGCATTTGGAAGATCGATCAAAAACTCTAGCGAAGTCTTCAACGTCAAATCAATCCTGAACTACCAAGAGCTGGCTCCATCAGTCTTAGAATGTGAAAGAAGAAATGATTATAATAGCTGGTATATGATTTGGGATATGTATATCATTTGTCGTATCTATTATTATAAAGAAATAGTGTCCGTAAGTAAGTGAGTCTTCAACTCCCTATCAACGGTCGAGAAGGTGCCACGTGGCGCGATCTGGGCCGTCCATCTTTC
>JAANSK020255763.1:0-12793 GCA_011763485.2 Isoetes engelmannii
TATTCTATTCTATTCTATTCTATTCTATTCTATTCTATTCTATTCTATTCTATTCTATTCTATTCTATTCTATTGCCTGATTAAGTAATTAATGTCTTTTACGCCTGATTACTTGTTTGCTGCGGACGATGCTCATCTTCTTTAAGGAGGGGGGAGGGCATAACACGCCTGGTATTACACGAACCAGCTATCAGTCATTAATGACATAAAGTATATGTACTTTGGTGGCAGATTATTCATAGTTGCCTGCATGTTAATGCCTTCAGACACCGCTATAATCTTTGCATATCTGCATTATGCCCGCTCTGCCTTTCAGACGTGGAAACTCTTGAGCACTGTCTTTTCTGTTGTCCAAATGTTCGGCCAGCGTGGTCCTGGTTGCAAGGTTTATTTAACAGTGCATTGGATTGCCAATGCGTCCTCTTGACCTCCTACCCTAGTCATGCCCCCCAGTTCGACAGAGAGCATTCCATCTTGGTTCTGGTTGGTTCCTCTGATCAATATGGGAGCGTCGCAGACGTCATATTTTCATGGCACCTACCCATTTGCTTGTGGCATTATTGCTGTGACCCAGATTAAGATATTGATGGCTTATAAGTGTTCCTCTTTTGACCTAGGAGTGAGAGATTGTATTTGGATTCAGTACCTCCAAATTGGTTCATATCATTAGTCTCATATTTCGGAATAAGTATAGTGTGCTTCAGGTTCTTGTTCCTGTGGCTTCTTCTTATGCTTACACAGTTAGATGAGACATGTACATTCTGTAATGTTTATAGCTGATTAATAAACTGTTTGCTTTCGTCCTTCAAAAAAAGAAAAAAAAAACAAGCCATGGTATTAGCCATAATATGCCTATTTAAATCCCACTTTAGCTTTTCCTCACTTGCTAGCACCTATTCCCTGTTAAAGTGCCATGTTGGTCAACTAAGCATATGTTCCAGGTATAGATCCTCCCTAGCATGGTGAATCTGTAGCTAAGCGGTTTGTTTCTTGGGGCTAGTGCCTTGTGATGTTTTGGATGAATGCTTGTTATGGTGTGATGTTCATCTTATATACATGCAAATATAAGACTCTACGATAATTGAAGCCTTTAAAAAAAAAATAAAAAATCTTAGCGGATAAGCAACCTGCCTAAGCATAAGAGCGCACATCCAAATACTCCTCAGCGATCAAGCGTCTCTTACGAAGGGCTAGTGAAGAACAATGATACGACTTAGCAATGCAACCTTGAGCTTCTTGAAGAACACCTATCAGCCACCTCCAGACCTTAGATTACTAGTCTGCGTCTTTTCCTGATAGTCCAAAGCAGCCATCCTGCATCTAGATGAAAAACCTCGCTTTGTAACTCCGTCCAGGTACTTGGGTAAATTGCCAAAAGCACTTGTTGACTTATTAGTGAAACCTGAAAAGAGGAGAACAACCAATCCCATACAAGTCTAAGGTGGTCACACATAAAAAAGCAATGCTCAATGGTCTCTGATTCACGCTTGCATACTAGACACTGATCTGATATTCTAGAGTTAAACTTGTGAACAAGCACGTTAACCCGAAGACATCTATGAAGAATATGCTACTAATGAACTTCCACTTCAGGATGAATTAGCTTATCCTATGCCCACGACCACATCTGCTATCGATGAAGGGGTTGAAGCGGCCACTTATTAGAAGGAGGAAGAATTTTAGTATCCAGCAATAACTTATACATAGAGTTCACAAGTTTGCGCTCCTTAACCTCCTCCATGATAAACTCATACCAAAATAACCTTTCGGTGTGGCAGAATAGGCTGTAAATAGTCAGCTACTTTTTGGTATGGCTTTCTTGGCATGCACCCTCGGGGTAAAGCAGACAGTGCTATATTAGATACTGCTCCAGGAAACAGGTTTTCTTCCGCTATAAAGGGCGGCAATATGCCGCCACCTCCTGTACTTCCAGAAGGTAGCTCGCATGGATGAAGACCGACTGCCACGAATGGCTTTGGCAGTCGTGCTGGGACCTCAACGCCTTAAAGCCTGCTGGAAAGACAAACATGTACAGTGGTTGTCCCAATGGAACGTCCAGACACACGTGCGTCCAAGTGCGCACGAAGAAGGAGCATGACGAGCTGAAGGCCTCCCTTGATACCTGCTTCCTTGGTAAACTCTCGGACGGCGAGGCCCTAGCACAGATCAAGCTCGGACACTACAGACAGCAGGTCAATCCCACACTCGCACGAGGACCCCAACAGTACCTGCGCGCAGGGAAGCGCGCGAAAGCAGAACTTGCCGGAGCTGCCGCCAGGACGTCATTGAGGACGAACACCATGCCCTACAGACATGCCCCGCTTATGAGCAAATTCGGGAACGATACCCACAGTTGAGGATACAAATCCAAACACTCCATCTCCTGCTGAACAGCGAGGCAGTAGGAACTCTTGGATCATATTTCAAAGAGGTCATGGACGGACGATGTCGGCTTTGTCCGGGTAGCTTGTGATGCCATGTTTTGTATACCAGCATGCCCAATGCGGCCACGATTTTTCCCCACGGGGTTTTTTCACCAAGGCTGTAATGCGCAGATGTTTCTCTTGTACAGGTCCCATAGGCCAGGTGGGCGTGGACGATGAAAAAGTTAGTCTATTCTATTCTATTCTATCCTATCCCATCGCTCCAATAAAAATTTTAATTGAAAAGCCTTCCATGTCAGCAACTATTTTGAGTCATACCGCGCTGCAATTGTTAAGATTCCAGCCATTTTCCAACATGTTTGAGTTAATGGGTGCATTGTAGAGCAAAGTGGTGCATCATTTGCCAGGGGGATCCACCAACAAGGTGCATCCATCTGAGCACAAGCAGTTGGAATGATGTGAAACAATGCTTTAACTGTATGCCACGAGTCTAACAATTCCTTTAAAAATGGAGAAGCATTATGATAAAGCCGCAACTCATAGAATAAACTCCATGGAAGAATAGGTTGAATCGTGACTTTACCAAAAGGGATACAGTGGGAAGAGCCTGTGCAATAAGTCGTAACCCAGGAGAATCGTCCTTACCCATGAGAAGCCTCCAAATGAATATTGAGATCATGACCTTACTCTGCAAATGGAAATCTGTCATGCCTAAACCTCCAACAGACTTAGGTTTTATATACTTAGACCATGCAACCTTTACCATAGCCCCTGTTTCATTTCCACCCCAAATAAAGTTTCTGATAACACCCACACTCTCTTGAAACTTTGATTGGGAAGCAAGAATGGCAGAAGCCATATAAACATGCTTAGCCACTGTTACCCTTCGAGGCATAGAGAGTTTCACAACATAGAGAGTTAAAGCCTTGGTCGAAATATTAGTATTGATGCATAAGTAGTATGATCATAGTCTAACGACTATTGAGCCTTACTCGGCTCCCAAACCAAGCTCATATATGGCCTTGATATCACCTTTAGAGGGTTAGACATGAGCTTAAGTACTATTTTGACTGGTCCTAGCTCTAACCTGGAACTGTAGGGGCATGTTGAAGACTACCAGATAGCTCTACCTAGGGAGCAGATGTCATGTGTGAGGGACATGCAATCCGAGTGGTTCAAATCAAGAGTGTTTCAGACTTGGTTAAGGGGCCATCCCGACCATGAATAATGTCTCCGTGGAAGTAGAGGTTTGGGTATCTCATACTTGCTCCCGAGGTTCCTAGGTTGAACTTGCCAAAGAGGATGTTGGTGAACTCCTTGGAATGTGGGGTAGCATTATGTGCTCTGCTGTGAGCATTGTGATCTCGAAGTCCAAAGTCTTGCCTCCAGTGGGAAATGTTTGACCATATCCTTAAGGGGCGGAAGGAAGTGAGCCGTAGCCTATTGCACATAGTTTTTCCATTTTGTTAGGGACATTATTGTCTTAGGGAAGGTCTCGATCTTCGGCACTAACTCCCTTCTCTTTAGAAGCAGGTAACATGTATCATTTGCTCACTCTAAGAAGATCTATCCCTCAGTTATGCTTACATATTCTCATTGGTTACTGCAAGTCCCCCATCTTTATACTTGGATAAACGCTTATCTGGCATTTGTCTACGTGGAGGGGCGTGGAGATGTTTTAGACACAACAACTAAGGGAACATTCCCATGGAACCGACCGGACTCTACTTTTTCCAGGTCGAAGTCGAAGCCAAGCAATTCATGCAGCAGAGGTAAGGTTGCCTTTAAGGGAAACTCCGATTTTTCTAGAAATGAAAGACCATTTCTGAAAGTTCAATTGCTGCCTTTGTTTTTTCTTCTAAGGGATCAACATATGACGAAGGAGCAAGCAACCGATCAAGCAGCCAGTGAAGATCCAGCCAGTTTCTTTATCCAGAACAATACTATGGTCGGGAAAGAAGCATGAGAATAGTCTTCTTCGCACCTCAACCTGGACCTCACTATTTTGGAGTTTCAGGCTCATAGGAACGTAGCCTAAACCATGTTCCGAACCCAAACTCACTGTTTTGCTGTTTCAAGCTCATGGGAACGTAGCCTAAACCATGTTCCGAACCAGATCTCACAAAAATTTGTCGCAACGGTAAAGAATATAATAGAATAGAATAAGCTTTTTATCGTCCACGGAGGCCAATTGGCCTATGGGACCTGTACAAGAGAAATGGCATGCGCATTACGCCCCGGGTAAAAAAATCCCCGTGGGGAAAAACCGTGGCAGCAATGGGCATGCTGCTATACAAAATATGACATCACAAGCTACGAGGACAACGCCGATGTCGTTCGTCCATGACCTCTTGGATATATGAACCAAGAGTTCCTACCGCCTCACTGTTCAGCAGGAGATGGAGTGCCTGGCTCTGTATCCTCAACTGCGGGTATCGTTCCCGAATTTGCTCATAAGTGGGGCATGTCTGTAGGGCGTAGTGTTCGTCCTCAATGACGTCCTGGCGGCAGCTCCGGCAAGTTCTGCTTTCGTGCGCTTCCCTTGCCCATCGTCCTGTCTCAATACGGAGGTGATGCCCCCCGTGCGGATGGAGGCGATCAGCCTACGCTTCTTCATAGAGAGGGGAGCGCGCAGGTAAAAGGCATTGCTTGCATAATTATTTATTTATTTATTTAGATTAATTAACTAGTTCTGAACGTGAAAGGTATATATATGAAAGTAATGAGAAAATATCACGCGTTTATGTGGCTTCTACCTCAACCATTGAGCATGTTGTATGACGTGCCAAGAAAAATATTCCTTTATGTGGCGAAGGAGGACCTTAGGACTGCCCTTTTAAAATTATCTTGATCTAGAGGGCGACGTTTAGGATTAACCTTTTTGACTGATATATACTCCCCATCTCTGTTTCCAGTTTATTAAATCCTTCATCACATCCGGCTGTTTCTTGCTGAATTTTCTGAGACTTTGTTTCCGGGCCTGGATTGCAGGCCTGGTTAGTGTTGCCTTTCCGTAAAGGCATTGATCAACGATGGCGCCCACGTCGTGTATACCCAAAATGGAGCTCATGAGATCGGAAGATATGAATTTGGTTCAGCTTATCATCCCTGCTGAATCCGCTCATGTCACAGTCTCTAATCTGGCAGAAGTTGGACTCCTTCAATTCAAAGATGTAAGTTTTCTCTTGATTTAATCACAGATTTGTTTTTTGTAGTTTATTGGGTCAACGAAGTTGTATTAGCATCTTCGTCTTTGCCATTCGGTAAGGATCGCATTCTATAAAATTGCAATTTTTTATTTGGACAATGACAGGATACAGCTTTCTCCAATTCCCATAATGTATCCATATGCTGTATCTTCATTAGGACAAGAGAATCATAGAGTTGCATCCTGAATCTTCATTAGGACAACAGAATCATAAAGTTGCAATGTTTTATCTTTGCCTCTTAAAAGCTTAAATTTTTAGCCCACATAGACAATCTAAACTCAACAAAGAGTATTAATCTACAAAAGAAGGAAATGTTTTTCTTGTGTACTAGTATTTTGCATCTATCTGCTCTACTAATCTTCAATAAAATTCTCTGTTTGACAGCTTAACTCAGAGAAAAGCCCATTCCAACGGACTTATGCAAATTATGTACGTGTACTCTTATTTTGTGGTTTTATAATGGCTCATTTAGCTTGCCTATCATGTTATGCGTAATTAGTTACTTCTGGACTCCTTCAAGTGCCATTCACATGTGTTAATTTTGTCTTGTTTTCCCAGGTGAAGCGATGTGGGGAGATGGAGCGCAAACTGAATTATTTCACAGAGCAGCTACAAAAATCAGGCTTGTCGCCAGTTCCTGGACCAGCAACTGAACTTGACTTTGATGAGTTAGAGGTTAGTGATATTGGGAAGCAGGCATGCGCATATAATAAATATTCGTTATCGATGCATGCTTGAATAGCATCCACATTATTCAGACACACTGTGCTATTATGCAGGCAAAATTAGGAGAGCTTGAGCCGGAGATTCAAGAAAATGATTCGAATCTTGAGAAGCTAAAACGGAGACACAACGAGCTTCTAGAGTACCTATTAGTGCTAGATAAGGTTTTGTATGAAGTTCATGCAACTGATGATGTTATTTTGTGCTACCTAGACCTTAGCTATGTTACATGCCAGTAGTACGATGCCGTGTTTATTAAATTACGAGACAGGTCCTGCATTTTGAAGACCTAACAAAGTGCAAGCAGTTAATGTGCAGCATTACACAGAGGTCATAAATTCCATAGTCATGGCAGGACCATAGGTTACCTCCTGTTTCATCAAAGACAAAGAGAGGTTATGCTATCTATACACGTAGGCTTAAGAAAAGAAAGGTCACATGGAAACGTTGGCGCCATCCAACACCCGTACATGGGCAATCTTTCCCCATTTCCATGTAGAATAGATTGAAAATTCTATTTCCTTAGTGTCTTTATTATGTATTTAACCTGTTAGCTAGCTGTGTAATTTTATTGAATTTAGTTGTTTGATGCAGGCTGGGACATTCTTTGACATGGCTTGGAGTAACGCAAACACATATCAAAGAGGACTCATGGAGGCAAACGGTGGGGATGCCTCTCTTGAGCGACCCCTTCTAGAGCAAGTGAGTCTCTGGTGTGAATGGTTAAAGGCTAATCTGATGCACATACTTTTGTTTGTCTAATTATATTTCTCATAAACATTTGGTCATGTAGGAGATGCAGACAGAACCTTCAAAAACGATAAAGATGGGGTTTATTGCAGGGTTAATAGAAAAACCCAAAGCTGCATCATTTGAACGGATTCTTTTCAGAGCTACACGTGGGAACCTTTTCTACGAACAAACGGATGTTAATGATCCAGTGACTGACCCTGCAACTGGTCAAAAGGTATGATATCCTCTTCCAATTGACGGAATGCAATCTTTACATTTAACTTCCTGTGTATGTATCTTGCAGGTGGAGAAAATCGTATTTGTGGTATTTCATTCTGGAGAAAAAGCACGAACAAAAATTTTAAAGATATGTGAGGCATTTGGAGCCAACCGGTACCCATTTCCAGAGGAAAACATTAAGCGTCGGCAAATGCGGGAAGAGGTCAGTATCTTTAAATGCAACATGTTATTTGAGCTTTGACTGAATCACACTTCCTAAAGGATCTTACAGAGGTTCTGTATTGCCTTGGCCATCATATTGGCCTTTCATAGTTAACTATCTGCAAAAATGGCATTTCATAGGCCTTTTAACTTAGGCCAGGTGATTGTACATCAAACAGCATTTTAACAGGAAATTCTTTGCTGGTCATGCTAAGCTTTGTTGTCTTGAATTTGTAGAAGAGAAAAATATGGATGCTATTCCTTTTTCTTTTGACTATTTGTTTATACAGAGACTGGGAATCCTAATTATTTATGCATCAGATGGCTGCCAGGAGTTCTGAGCTACAAACAACACTTGATGCTAGTATCATTCTCCGTGATAACGTTCTTAACGCTGTTGGTTACCAGTTGGAACAATGGAGTGCAATGGTAGGTGTTGAATGCGGGCCAACAATTTTATGTATCAAATTTACTCAGCCCTTGATGTATTACCCATCATGCACTTAATGGAAAGAATTGAGGGCGTTATTTCATGTTGTCGTTCATACAATTTTGTGTAGGTTTTGCGGGAGAAAGCAGTTTATCACACTTTGAATATGCTGAGTGTGGACGTAACCCGGAAGTGCCTGGTTGCTGAAGCATGGTGTCCTGTGGTTGCAAAACCTAAAGTATGTATGTGTTGCTTTGTTTTGTAATCGTTTATAGCTGACAAAGTATGAAAAGCCTTGCAGATAAACGATGCACTGCAGAAGGCTGCCAGTGACACAAACTCGCAGGTTGCAACAATTTTTCAAGTGCTGACTACAAGTGAGCCGCCACCCACATATTTTGAAGTCAACAAATTTACGGGGGCATTTCAAGAAATTGTTGATGCATATGGGTAAGTTTTTGCTTTTCTTAAGCTCTCATATTGATAAACTTCTTAAATAGACAGATGTGGAATTTGTTGATTCTTTTGGTTAAAAAGGGAATTTCAAATAGTTACTGATTTGAGACGTTTGATGAGCAGTATAGCAAGGTATAAAGAAGTAAATCCAAACGTGTTCACTATTATTACTTTTCCCTACCTATTTGCCATCATGTTTGGTGACTGGGGGCATGGTATTATGCTGTTACTGGGAAGTCTTTGGATGCTGATCAATGAGAAAAAGCTTAGTAGTCAGGTATAAAATAAATTGTCACTGTCTTACTTGCTCGATAAATGTATATCTGATCGATAAATGTATATCTGATAGTCTATCCGCTTTTGTACTCCAGAAACTAGGAGATATTATGGACATGACATTTGGTGGACGATATGTTTTGTTACTTATGTCTCTTTTCTCAATATACACGGGTTTCATATATAATGAGTTTTTCTCAGTTCCTTTTCATTTGTTTGGGAGTTCTGCTTACAAATGTCGAGAAGAGTCCTGCAGGTGCCTTCTTAATCCCTCTCAGAATGTCACTTATCAAGGACCCAACTTATTGATTAGGATTAAGATTATATCCAGATAGGTTATCAGTAGATGCTTTGCACTTTCTTAGGCATATACAAGATCATATGCAAGATTAGCCATAATTGTAGATCCTAAGGATTACGTCATTTACCTAAGCAAACAATTGACTTTTTTTGTTGATAGCTGCATCTTTACACAAATGGCAGCGAACGAGATGTTGGTGAGTTGACCCATTAACATGCCTTAGCACTGCCAACGGTAAACCGGCTAACAGTAGGCATATTGATAAGAATCAGCATTTTTTTCCAGTACTAAAAAAAGAATAGATCTGGACATCTGTGAAACACTTATTTGACATCATGCTTCTGTATAAATAGTAGGAGAGCATTATTTAGGTGTACTAATACTTAAATCCCATGGTTTGTTTAGTGATGCTGATACAATTGGTTTGATCAAATACCGGGAAAAACCATATCCCTTTGGTCTTGATCCAGTCTGGCATGGGACGCGCTCTGAGCTTCCTTTTCTAAACTCACTCAAAATGAAGATGTCTATTATTGTTGGTGTTGTACAAATGATGCTTGGAATTATACTCAGCTTTTGCAATGCCCTCTATTTCCGCGAACCACTTGATGTATGGTAGGTCCTCTTGATTTTTTGTTTCCTACTGGTGTATCATTATTTTTTTCTGCATTGGAAATTTATGAGGGTTATTTTGGTCGGTTCAGGTTCCAATTTATTCCACAGATTCTATTCCTTGGTTCATTATTTGGGTATCTGTCCTTTCTCATTATCCTCAAGTGGGTATCCGGTTCGCAGGCAGACCTCTATCACACCATGATTTATATGTTTCTGACTCCAACTGCTGATCTTGAAGGAAACGAACTTTTCCCTGGTCAGAAATATGTACAGGTAAGAGCATTCTTGGATATGCAATATATAGATGCTTTGAAGATTCTAATATTGCCTTATTCAGCTTGCTCTGCTCTTTATTGCCCTGGTAGCTGTACCTTGGATGCTGCTTCCCAAGCCTTTACTTCTTCGCAAGCGCCATATTGAGGTATCATTATCTCTTTGACATTAGAATAGTGTGAACTGACCATCTGAATGCAGCTGCGTCACTGATTGGTTTGTTTGCAGAAGTTGCAGGGACGCTCGTATGAAAGAGTCGAGAATCTGGATGATATGTCTGGAGTAAACCATGATGACCATGAGGAGTTTGAATTTGGGGAGATATTTATTCATCAATTGATTCATACAATTGAGTTTGTTCTGGGGGCAATCTCTAACACAGCATCGTATCTTCGTCTATGGGCATTGAGGTAAATATAAGTCCTTAACGTGTTTATCAAGTCCTTTTGATAACATTATTAATTATGGAGTGATGTTGCAGTCTTGCTCATGCTGAATTGTCAGCTGTCTTCTATGAGAAAGTTCTAATGCTTGGATGGAAGTATGTGACCTATTCCCTATTTTGATTTTAAACTTTTGGATATTAATACGTGCATATTTTAATTTTGCAGTTCTGGCAATATAATTGTCCTAGTCATTGCATTTATTATTTTCCTCTGTGCAACTATTGGTGTGCTTCTTATCATGGAAACATTGAGCGCATTCTTGCATGCACTTCGGTTGCATTGGGTGGAATTCCAAAATAAGTTCTATCAAGGGGATGGATACAAATTTGAACCTTTCTCTTTTGCAACTCTTGGACAAGAGTTTTAGATACCGGATCTTGCATTATTCTGCAGAGGCTAATTTATGTACTTCAATAATGACGCCCAGGTTCTAATGTTTCCAGAGAACATTTGATGTTTTTGCCTGGGCATTTTTCATGTCACAGAAATTATCAGGTGGTCCCTGCCATGGAAAGAATAAGTTGTGTGTAATTCTATTGTTGAATAAAAGCTCAAAAACTCTCAAGTGAAGAAATTTTTGGGATTGCTGCCGAAATTTCCTTCGACCTCAAATGTGCATTGTTACAATTTGTAAACAAACAGTGACATAACTAAGTTGTGAAAACAGTTTGTGATTGTAGGGGGTGCCCATATATCATGCACTTAATCATAGAACTTCTATAACTCTAGATTCATGCATCAATTCTGACAAATGAGGCTTTGGAAAGATGCGAACTCACCTATCTATCGGTGAAAATATTATGCCATTTGGAGCTGTTACAAGAAACAACGAGCCTTCAAAGTTGGGTAGATTGCCTGTCTATCTTCTCGCACCAAGTGCCCCTTCACTGCCCACCAAGTGCCCATCAATCGGTTTCGATGATTCCTAAGAAGACTGCAATGCAAATACATACCAGAAAGGAGCTTTTCAAGAGGGCTTTGAATCCATTTGTCATTTTGGCACTAGTGGAGAACAGTAGAAGCAATGGAATGGATGGGCAAGGGTGCGCGAGATGGTAACCTTGGTTGTGTTGATAGTGGATATCCTCCCTATCATGAATATCATCATCACCTCATTATCACCAACGAGTAGCTAAATATCATTTGCCTTAAATTCCAGCAAATTACAGCACATCATGGGGCATAATTTGTTCCACCTTGCATTTCGCCTGTAACTTAAGGCAAAATGATATTTGTGTTCCATAATCTCTATGCATCGGGCCATTACATGGCAAAAATGCTTCGACAGTGCTGCCAGCTTCGTCAGAGGCTCGCCCTCGCCCTCTGCCTCAGCATTATACCATGCAATGGCCCTCATAAAAGTTATGTAGTACATTGTGTGAGCCAGGCACACATGGACCAAATAGAATAGCATCAAAAGTAACAATTTCTATCTTATTCTTATTCTATCTACAAAATAATGATAAAATCTTATAAACAAGACAAGATAAAATAGCAATTTCTAAAAGGTGGAAGCAAATAAGGGGAAAACATGAAGTCTAAATAAGTTATAGGAGCCAACTTCTAGCAAACAACTTCTCATGGCCAACTTACATTATTTTCATCACGTTCGAGGTCATGTCCTTCATCGAGTTAACTTGGTCGGCTCTGCAAGAGACCAAACATACTTCAAGATTGTGACGAATGCGATACGAACAATTAGTCTTGCCTTTGCATTTGTTGCCTCAACAACTATGCCAATTCAGATATACAATTGCCCCAATGGAGATAGACGAAGTTGAGAGGGATCCCAACATTACTAGGCCCAGAGTTTGGACTACTTTTCATGGACCAGAGAAGTGATAGTCGCTTCGACTCAATTGTATGTACATAAATGTTTGTATCGTTCGAATATAATACGAATCCTTGCCTTAAAAAAAAAGAAAAAAAAAAGAAAAAAGAAAAAAACATTGCTTGGACCTCTTCTAGCCGTTTTCTATTTGGTTGAAGGGATTTTGCCTTAACTTTTTGAGTCGAGTTTTCTCCTTCGAGTCAGTTTCAAATCGATTTAGACCACTTTCATAGTGATCTGAATGAGGCGGATTAGGGGCGCAAATCATAGCAAATCAAAATCGGATCGAGCGCCTCCAGATTAGATGAGTTGCAATCAGGAAAGAATTTTCCTTAAAATGTGCAGTAATCGACTTATTGCATAGTCACAACGAGTGTCTTAGTAGGATGAAATATTTTGGATGTGATTATGGAGGATGAAGCTTCAATAAAAAAATAAAATGTGCTAACGCACTGTGGGTTGCCCGAATTAAACATCCAGAATGAGGCCAAAGGTTACAAGAAAACTACAATTTGGAACTCAAAATACTCAGGAAGACTGAAGAATCTATATATAACACAAGAATATGTACATATCCACTAGGGTACAAGAGAACAAGAGAACTCCAATTGTGTATGGCCGCCACCTAGCATAGGTGAATATGCATCACTTCGCGGGCATGCAGGACGCCACTTAG
>JAANSK020255774.1:0-12792 GCA_011763485.2 Isoetes engelmannii
GCATAGAAATAGGTGTTTATATGGTGATCATAATGCCTCTTGCTTTTGGATAAAGTTGCATGTTATTTATGACATCGAGCTCTCAGCTACCAGTAATAGACATAATTGCCCTGACAATTTTGATGACAGATGGAACACTATTGGCACCTTTTCTGGACATTTTAATTTATTTAATTTAAACTGTCATGATGCATCTTCTGACATCTCAATTATCTCGAACAGATTACATTGACTGGCTTAGGATGGGGATGGACATGATTGAACATGAAGCAGAGGAATACATCTATTTGGGAAAACAAGCTCAGCATCTGATTCCATATACAAATGATCTGCTTTGGTCTTATCCAGTCAGAGGAAGGACAAATCTGGACATCTTAGATATTCCTGAGGAAGAAATTGACTGGGCAATAGAATTTTGCAGAGGAGCATACTTGATGTGTGAACTGTGGTGGTTTCTTGAATCCAATAGTCATTACATGACAGATAGGCAGTTTGAATTTTATAGGGATTGTTACTACTATCACAGGGGAAGAGCAGATACCTATGGCACTTTGATCCTTACAAGGTCTACTACTCATGCTGAAACACTGATACAATTGCTCAACTGGGGAGGTGATCGAACTTTAATCCTTGAGCCTAATTTCCGAGACCACTTTGAATATCTTGACAATTATAACTTCTGAGTCAATGTATCCTTTCCCTAAAATCCAAATCCAAATTCATAACCAATGTCAAATCTGCCTGCTAGCCAACTCTGGAGCCTCTCATCCATATCAGGAACTGGGATCTTTTGCACTAAAAAATCTGCTCTCTATGTTTGCAGGAATTTTATCAGGAATCAGGAATCATGCAGGACTGTGTAAGTCTGTGCAAGTCAATGGTGCTTTTGACTTCGGTCAGCAAAATTTACACAACTGCCTGACTTCTACAGTAGCTGACTACGAATTTGTACATCTTCCTATGTATTTTGCTAGATATTCATTCCCGTAGATCAAAATCTATCAAAATTACCTCTTCCCATTGGATATCCCACTTGTTGAGCCATTTCTTCATATCTTTTAATAAACTCTTATCCATACTAGCCAACAAAGCTCTACGGGTAATCCTGAGCTCATCCGTAGCTAGCACCTTCTTAAGATGTATAACGCATCTAAGAATTGCTTCACCTTCAAAAGGCATGAGGCCACAATATGTCAAAATTATGGGGTAAGGTGTTTGAGCCTTCACCCCCCAATCCAAGTCTCATAAATTTCTTTAAGACCTGTTCAACATCATCCCACAGGCATTGTGGGGGACTTTGGCCCCCAAATCTCACAAGCATACAGGATCACACTCTGAACAAGTAAATGAAAAAATCTTACTTTAAGATGCCAAGACCAAAGGTGGGATCTTCTACACATGCTCTGCAAAGCATATAAGGCTCTTTGCCCTCCATCAACCCGTTGTGAAATGCATGCATTCCATCTGTGATTCCTGCTAAAAATCAGACCCAAATACTTATATGAGTCACACATGTTCATCAAGCAACCATTACATTCAAAGGTGGATTCCTATTTAAGTACTCCCACCGTCATAATGCTTCAGACTTCTGAGGCATCAGTTGAGGAAAGGCCTAAACAGCATGTGACTAGAAGTTGTTTACGTAAAGGTGGAAATTAAAAAGCCATTTTTTTGCAGACTCAGGGCACCACCATGGGATTTAAACAAACTATCTGGAATATTGAAAGCTACAACAATAGTAGCTGTACCTTATCTACAAAATTGTGTTCCAAAAGCATCAGCGTTTTCTCCAATAGATTCCAAGCAATACCGAAACCATGAATGGGTGGAGCAACATATCACCTTCCTATGGACTAAAGTGCCAGGTGAAGTGGATTGGATGCCAAGGAAAAGAAAACCACCCGATAGACCATCCAAAGCTTTACTATAGATAAGGAACTCAAGCAATTGGACTCGACAATATGGATCACCCAAATGGGCAATATAAATCCAAGAACCTTGAACATTTTGATCAGTTTTTGAGGACCGGATTTAAAGAAAGCAGCTCTGAGCTATGAAAAAATGTAGAGAAAGCTAATACTAAAGATGTGCAACGCATGATGTCCAACAATGTAGGTGAAGGCCTGCAAAGATATCAATGATTCTCCTAGAACCATGTGAGGTAACAAGGGTTGCTTGTTGTTGATACTTAGGGGAATGCTATGCTTTGAACTAGAAAACTAAGTGGGTTCTCCAATCGGAACTTTCTCATCTCTCTCAGCAGTACCTTATTCTCATTCTTGAAATCATGTAGGGGAGGGGCTTCTTCATGCTTGGCTTGACCATTTTGGCATTTCTTTCCTTGTTGTGGCATGTTCTCTCTTGGCCTTGTCACATTGTTGGACAAATTCCTTTGACCTTTGCCCTCAATCTCTTTTTGGTAAACTGAAGTCCTCTTCTTATCGAGAGTTTTATCGTATTCTTGCGAGCCCAATTCTAGAATGCCATTGATCCGAGCCATCAAATCAAGATTCTAGAATGGGCAAGCATGCATCTGTACATTGCATGCATTTTCTGGGCTCTAATTCATTTTTGAGATCACTATTTATTGCAAGGTTCTTCATCAACATCTCGTTGGTGCTTCCTCATCTCTCTCATCAGTACCTTATTCTCATTCTTGAAAAACCCCCTTATTCCATTGTTTAATCTAATTGTCGTCTGGCAAGCATGACCATCCCCTCTATTTGAAGAGATTATTTTGTCGTGTGGCATGTGTGATCAACCCCTCCATGTTGGGAGGTTTGTTTTTCACGCTATGTTCTAGTGTTAGTGATGTGCAGAATGAAGCAGCTTCGGCTTCTTCATTTGTGGGTTTTTATATGGGGGCGATTACTCAGCCTGACGTTTGTCCAAATCCCTTGTTGAGAGCTCATCACTAAGGGTTTTCCTTAGAAACCCAAAACAGTGGGGTTTTTAATCATGGTGATATGCTTTCGGTAGGTACACCAACTGACATCTATTGAAGATTCCCTATATTTTTCATTTTTCTGGGTAGTTCGCAGGCATGCAGGTACCCACTATCCACCATGTGTAGAAAATCTGATGAGATGAATGAGAAGCCTATCTATGGAGTGTTATCGTATTCATGTGAGCCCAATTCTAGAATCTAACTATTAAATGAGATTTGAGTACTGAAAATCGGGGCTTTCCTAATGACAAGAGAGTTATTGACTGTGCTAGCAAATTAGATGCAAATAGGCTAGGGATCTACTTCCATCTGCTTCTCTTCAAACCCTATGAGGAGAGGAGAAATCACAAATGCTAGAGGCAGGATCTTGGACTTGGAGACCATAACACTCACAACAGAACCCATAGTGTTGCCGCAGCTAGTCTAGAGTCTCGTTAGCAGCATCCGCCTTGATGATGTCTCAACTGAGCACATATCTAGGTAGCCTAGGGAGAACAGATGATCAGTAGCCCTAAAACCCTGACTAAGGTAGAGAGAGGAGGCAAGCCTATCTCCAGCACTCCACTTCACTCCACTTCAGGGTTACTCCAAATACCCTACTCTCAACATGGCATTCCCCAAATCCAGTGAGGTGGTATTACCAAATACTGTTATTGATGTTGGAAGGGGATAGACCTTGCATCTCGAATGCTCAGTTTGTGCCTCATCCTCCAAGAAGCTCATAAAGATCACATGTGGGCTTGACTTAGGAGCCGAATGTGTTCAATAGTCTCTAGACTACGAGCATACTACACAATTGCATCATAATACTATCTCGGCCAGGGATTTAACTATGGGTGTACAAAATGTGGGTACATGTTTTTAAATTGGATGATACTGGGTCGTGGTAACACAAGGAGTGTTACAATGGTCCATAGCATGTAATCTGTTTATAACATAAACATCTCAACACAGAGTAGGTGTTGGTGTCATCATCTCACCAGCATCAATAGAAAAAAAGTAACTAGCACATAACAACAAGGATGCTGGTGTCATCACCTCACCAGAACCGTAAAAACATAAGCCTAGGTGCTAGCTTCCCTTTTTTTCTTGGCCTACAAGACCTAGTCTCATAAAGAAGAACACATCTAGTCCCTTTTGCCTTGGCCTAGAAGGCCCAACCTCATCAAGAACAACACACCTAGTCCCTTTTTTTTGGCCTAAAAGGCCCAGCCTCATCAAGAACAACACCTCTGCTAGCTACCTTTGCAACTTTTCTTATACCAACAACCCAGTAAAAACATTCAAATCGGCCAAGCAAAATACAATTTTAAAACTGAAAGCAAAACCCAATTTCTATTCGGAAGAAACATCCAAATCCGGCAAGCAATCCTTTCATCTATGTCCGGGTAAACCAACGCAACAAAGTTGAATTTGCATTTGCAAATGCCGGATGTACTTGGGCTCCCGGGCATGGAACACGCCTGCATCGCAACTTAAAAAAAAAAAAGCAGGCACAATGACGCTGCCCTAAATCTGAATACTAACCATATCTAAGACCAAGAACCCTAACTCTAGAATACGCCAATGTCCACGTGGGCCAAAAAACCAAATTAAATGTTTAACAATGTAAATACATGGTCGACCTTAGAAATCTGGCGCCCTATCATGGTTTTCATTACCCTTTGATGACCATGGACCCTTCTTATTCCAGTACATAGTTTAAGCTCCTATTGTTCAAGATATCATTGCCTAAAATTCATACTAAACTATCAACTTCGGAACATTATGTAACTAAGGCGGCCTATTGAAGAAAATGTGCGTAAACCCTAAACAACGAACACGCTACATCATTGTTGACAGATCCAGTTTGCCAATCAGTTCCATGTATAAAACGTAACGAAAACGTTTGTGTCGCTGTTGATGTTATTTAGACTGTTCTTCAGTCATTCTCATGGAAATGCTTGCAACAGGTATGTCGTTTCTGGGTCTTCTTTTACTTTGTTAAATTTAGATCGAGGCCTTATTGTTTTAGACCACTGGCAGAAATCTTGAACATCTTAACAAACTTTGTAAGGAGGGACCTCTTAACGAAGCACTTGAAACAGCAGAAATTTTGCAGTTACAAGGGAGCATTATTACCAGAAACCACGTTTACAATCTTTTACAAGAAACCAAACATTTGGAATATGGCAGGCGTGTTCAGTCCCTTATGCTTCATAATGGGCTTGATTCAATTGCCGTGTTGGGCGACCATCTTATCAGACTCTTCACAGAACATGAAAGATTGCATGAAGCAAATGAAGCATTCAATAAAGTTGCAAAACCAAGTGCATACACATGGAGTGCAATTGTTTTGGCCAATGCCAGGCTTGGACAAGCCCATATCGCTCTTGAGTTATATCATAGAATGCAAACATTGAGGGTGAAAAGTGATAATTACATTTATGTTGCAGTTGCCAAGGCATCCGCCATGACAAAATTGGTAGCAGAGGGAATGATCATTCATGACCATATCAAACAAGATAGACTAGAGTCTGATGTTGTTGTAGGCACCACATTGATCTATATGTATGCCACATGTGGTAACATGGAGGCTGCTTGGAAGGTATTGGAAAATCTGCCAGACAGAAATGTTGTATCTTGGAGTGCAATGATTGCAGGATATGCTCAACATGGTCAAGGTTTTATGGCTCTACAATGTTTTGAGAAGATGCGAAACGAAGGTGTAGAACCAAATGTAGTGTCATGGAATGCACTAATTTCAGGGTACTCCCAGCATGATCAAGGGATTCTCGCACTAGAGTGCTTTGAGAAGATGGAAGAAAGTGGCATGCAGCCAAACGAAATTACATTTACGAGTATTTTAAATGCATGTGCTTCCTTTGGTGCAATACAAGAGGGCAGGCTCATCCATAGTAGGATAACTAGAAGCAAGGTTAAATTGGATGTTGTGGGGAATGCGCTGGTTGACATGTACGCAAAATGTGGAAGCCTTGAAGAGGCATGTTTTTTCTTCCATACATTGCCGAATCGAGATATTGTCTCATGGAATGCAATGATTGCAGGATATGCACAACACGAGGAAGGCATTTTGGCATTAGAGTATTTTGAAAAAATGCAAGAGGAAGGCATAGAACCAAATGTGATTTCATGGAATGCAATGATCTCAGGGTTTGCTCAGCATGGGGAATGCATTCTTGCCTTTAAATGTTTTGAAAAGATGCAATCTGGAGGCTTAAAACCAGATGAAGTCACATATTTGAGCATACTCAAAGCGTGTGCCAGCATTGGAGCTATAGAAAAGGGCAGGTTCATTCATAAACAGTTAACAGAACACAGTCTGGAAACAGACGCCTTTGTACAGAGCACCCTGGTCGATATGTATGTGAAATGTGGGAGCTTAAAGGAGGCAGTCCAAGTATTCAAGAAGTCGCCAACCCGGAATGTCGTTTTGTGGACTGCAATGATTGCAGGATATGCCCAACATGGAGAAGGTTTGCGAGCATTAAAATGTTTCAAAGAAATGCAGCAGCAAGGAATAAATCCAAATGAGGTAGCATTTACTATTATTCTTATAGCATGCTGTCATGGGGGCCTGGTGGATGAAGGTCACTGGTTTTATATGTTAATGGAAGCACGTTGGGGAATCATGCCAACAATATCTCATTGTACTTGCATGGTTGATCTTTTAGGCCATGCAGGATATCTTAATGAGGCGGAGGATTTACTCCAGGCCAGTATGCAAGTTAGTATTGTGGCGTGGATGAGTTTGCTTAGTGCCTGTAGGTTGCATTTGAATGCACAGGTAGGCCGGCAGTGCTTTGACGAAATTGTCTCTTTGGACTCGAGCTATGGCCCTGCATATGTACTTATGGGAAACATCTATGCTAATTCTTGCATGTGGGAAGAAGTAGAAAATATGAGGAAGCGTATAATGTGCTCGCAGATTATTTGCGGAGGGATGGAATAAGATTCTAAGGCTCAGATTCCTTTGAATGCAAAGTTTCCTGTCAGCTTCAAGTTCATCTAAGTCGATATAATTATATTCTGAAGCAGCACACTCGCCATATTTGCTGAACTCGTCCACTATCTTTTGCTATTGTCCTCTACTATAGTGACACAACTTGAGGCCATCAAATGAGAAGGTCAAGATGATTGCCCTTGTTATTTTTTAACCTACTGGGATTCTTCAGGTTGAAAATTTTGTATGTGTCATGCAGATAAACCTTCAATCTGCAGTCAATCTCCTTGTCATATATCTGTGCTAACTATGGTCTTGACAAAACTTACTAACAGTTCAAATATTGCACAATATTTGTAAATAAGGTTCGTTGATATCATTCGTTGATATCACTGAAAACCATACTTTAATATGGAAGGGCTGTGGACTGATGCAAGATTTTATCTGGCCTTATTTGGGAATTATTGAAATAAAACTCCTGGGGAAGACATGATGTGCTCCACTTTCCTTCGATTACGAACATTCTCTGATTATTATTATTATTATTATTAGAAGAAGAAGAAGAAGAAGAAGAAGAAGAAGAAGAAGAAGAAGAAGAAGAAGAAGAAGAAGAAGAAGAAGAAGAAGAGTTTATCCCCATCGGCATCAGACAATTTTTATTGAATATGAAAGCTGATTTAATGTCAGTTTATCCCCATCAGGGCATTGGGCAGTTTTTACTGCAGATATGCAAGCAGATATTCCTTATTGCAGATATTGCTGTCCTATCTTATGTATCCCAATCAGTTGTGTTCCACCTGTAAGCATGTCGATATCACTCAACCGATCATTCTTGCTAACTATCAATTAAAAAGGTGGAACACTTCGTTGGCAAGTGCTTATCAGCTGCCAGATATGCCACATGAAGCAGGAGACAAAGCATCTTTTGGAATAAAAAGCTAGTAGACACACAGGGCAAACCCTTTGCGCAAGTCTCACCCGCATATCTGGCTAGTTGAAAAGAGAAGGGGATTAGGCAAGTAGCTGATTTCTGGGATCTAGAAGCCAACCATTGGTACTCATGGACCAAATTCAGAAGTATGTATTAATCTACCCCACAGTGAGAGACCTTATTATAAGGTATTCATGGCAGCAGTCTCTGGATACTCTGGTGTTAGGAGTGGAATAAGCAAGGGGCTGCTAAAGGAAAAAGCACAGTACAAGGTGCATGATTTACATAAATTCATGCATGCAAGATCTTTGGTAAAGGCAGCAGCCCTACGTGATATATGAGAAGATTTACTGAAAATCCAGTTAAATAGATCAGGTCATCCTATGCTGTCCGAAAGGTTGAGTTTTTTAGGTGGTTCGCGCTGATGGATGGGTTATCACGATGGAGAAGCTCAGCAGAAGAAAGATGCAGGTTGATACTTGCTGCCCTTGGGTTGCAACTTGCATGGAAGAGGAGACGACACAACACGTGATTTTTATGCCCTAAGATTGCTCCAGGAACTGCAGCGGCCAAAAATACAGGTAAGAAGAAAGTATAGTGGGCAGCTAAGAAAATAAGATGCTAACGCATCAATGGGTTGCCCGTTAGGGGACCCATTGATGCGTTTTGGACACGTTTTTGCCAGAATTTAACATTCAGTTGACAGTGATTCATCAAGGACCATGCCTCTATAAGCGTAAAAATATAGAATAGGGAGGAATTGATGGGATGTCTTCGATTCAATTCTCATCTTCCAAAGATTGTTTCTAGCTTTCAAATTTTTCTGCAAGAGCAAACTATGTGGAAAAGGAGTAGTGGTTCCTTTACAGAATAAAACAACCTGACAAGTTTCCCATATAGCTGCAAAATGACAATGAATTATGCCTTTCCGCTGTGGACTGGGATGAGCGATTCCAAAAAAAGAACAAAGTCAAAGAGGATGAAGTTGTTTCTTCTTAGGACAAGTAGGCACTGACATTGTGCAAAATTTACCAGAAGCATTAGTTAGAAAATTATTCAAATCAGTGGCGAAATCAAAATCAAGCAGTCAACCGGTTTCTTCTTGTTGAGTTGAATCTTCTTTTTATATGCAATAAGCACAGAATGTGTGTAGTGCCGGAACCGTAAGGCTTCACAAAATTTTGGTTAATGCACCAGAACTGGGATTTTCTGAAACCGCCAAGGGAGATATATTTTTGACGAGTTTGCAGTTACAAGAGGAAGAGGGGCAACTGTATCAGCACCCCATGTACCAGCACATGCACTCATTGCCTTATGTTCCACAGTTCCAGCTTACTGGGTCAGTTGAGTTGATTGACAGAATAGAAGGAAGCCTATTCAATTAGTTGGACTTTTCTGCATAGCGTTCATGTTTGCCGCTGCTATACCATAAGGCCATTTGAGAGGACACAATACAAGTGTACTACGGGTATGAACCCATGAAAGAAGGGTCTAGTCTCTATAAAGATAAGTTTAAACAATTTGAAATATTTGAACCTAATTAGACCATAGAGAATACTTACGAAGGCATTGGAAAGGGAACGATTTACAGTTTTTGCAGGAGGTTGGATCAAGGGAAATTCATGAAGCAATAACTACTTCCGTTGGCATCAGAAACATTTCGTGCAGACATGAGCAAGGGATGTTTTTGCTGCAGGGAGCTATGCCAAGGCTTAAGGAAGAACTGGTATATGCATTGCTACATCTGGACATGGAGCTACTAACTTTATAACTGGTTTGGTGGGCAGCTACCAATAGTAACATACTTGCTGATGAACAAGTCTGGTCTTGAATCAACAAGTGCTGCATTCTTGCCTGCCCTCGTCTCCTTAGCAGGAAGGTACAACAAAAATGCGTGCCTTTGAGTGCGCAAATTGAAGTCCGAGGATGATGTGCTTTTGTTCTCTTTATTCCTGAAATATCTACGCATATATCTGGAGCTTTCACAAAAGACAGCACTTGGAGCTAAAATTTGCAAATGCATCCAGTTCTGACTGCACGTTCTAAAGCAGGAGTGATTAAGACTAAGCATCGTGTGATATGGATATGAAGCTTCTAAAGCCAAATATGTTACTCTTCTGAATCAAATTGATAGCTGAGCTGAAATAGTAGAACATATTCTAGAGTCAGAGTTTATACACAGGGGCTGCAACTCAGTCCTAGAAATAGAACCAGATTCACTAGTCCTCGACATCTATTCATAGTAATGAATCCACAAAGCCACTTGCAATGGATCTGCTACAACTATAAATGCATTTGCAATTAAGCTCTTATAAAAACAAAAATACCAACAATAAAGGATATAAGTGCATTTGAATTTCAAAATTGGATCAATATTGGATTCCAAATGATTGCTAGCAAATTCATTAGCATTGTGATATTTACAAGATATCTTAACACATAACCAGAGCTATTTGTGCATGTTAAAGCTGCTTTTGCAGCAAGGCACAATTAATAAATAAAAATAGTTCAGTGTACAATTTCTACATGTTTTTGTTTCACTTTCAAATATGTGTCGTGTTCTTTCAACAGGCTTTATTTGTATATTTTTCTGTCTCAAACATGTGCCCTTTGAATTGTAGAGCTTATCTACTTGAAACGTATTGAAGAGCTTATCTACTTGAAACGTTTATAAGCATGTCACGAATCCCAACGAAAATATCCTTATCATACTGGTGGTGTTGTAATCTCCTATCATTGTTTAACACCTATATAGCTTCAAGCAGCCAAGCTAAAGAATTCACCTAAGCAGCCAAGCTATAGAATTCACCTTTGATTATTTCCAACCTCTGCATGATGGGCCCCAACCAAATTCCATGTATCCAGGATGAGAAATCCATATGCTAAATCTGTAGTCTTGGAATCGACACATTTGGTAGGGATAAAAATATGAGACTTACTGTACTAATATAAACTCTCACAAGAGGTGTGGTTGACTATCAAAAATCTACATTGCAGATGGCTAGAAGCTGAAAAAGAATACGATGAAGCTGTCTCAAACAATAAAAACATCATGCCATAGCAGCTACACTCTTGCATGTTGATACTCCTCATACTCTTGCAAATGTAGTAGCTCTAGATGAATTTCCCCTCTAGAATCCAAATCAATTCTTAGGCACAAATCTGGCTAAAATCACATAACCCAAAAATTCAACTGTGCAGATGTAAGCCTTATGGATGTGAATTAAGGAACAGGGAAATAAACTCAGAGCTGTAGAATTTTCGGTCTTGAATATTCACAGAAGAGTGAGCAAAACATGTCCGCGAAGATCGATGCGAGAACCTACGGCGAGGACAAAAAAAATCTCTCCCTTCCATCTCCACCTCCCATCAATCCACACCGTTCCCGCCATCCCAAAATCGCTTCGATGCACAAAAGTCCATAGGCGTTCGTTCAACATAAATTCCAATACATTCCAAAATATGAACGAATCTGAACCCTTCATCCAATCTATGATGTACACAAGGTCAGGAATAAAATTAAGGTAGAGGAGGCTGATACTCAAATTTCACAGATCAAAGCAGACTTATCCAAGGTAACTGAGGCTTTGGCAGAGGTAACTTTAACAACTTGTGGAGCTCAAAACATCTAGAGCAGGTAAGATCCATCCAAATGCAATCATTATAATAGGACCACAAATCCAGCTGATATTTGCTATTGGAGAGTGTGCCCTAAGTGCAAAAGGATAACTGTCGGTAATTCTAAGGTTCTATTCCATAGAATCTAGAAATCAGGTAATGCAGAATAGATCAAATTTGAAAGGATACCAAATATGGTTCGATGACAACCTTACTATTCTACAGCAATACAAAAGGAAACTTCTACTTGAAGAGGTAAGAGGTCTAAAATCTGAAGGTAAACATGCGTTTATCAGAAATGGGAAGGTCGTGGTCCGTCAACAAACTACATAGGAAAATGCGTCCCTCAAGATCTTAGTATAGAATATACATGGAGCCAATGAGCACAAATTTCTCAGTTGCTATGAAATGTGCTGTGAATATGATATCCTGCTGTTGATAGAAACATGGGAGCATGAGATGTCCCTGCTAATTGGTATCCCAGGATTTGTTGCGGTGCATGTTGTGTGGAATAGAAAGGGCTGGCGACAAAGAGGATGGGTGAGATTGCATCCTTTGCTAAGTCCGGAGTCACGGAACACATTTCAGTTGTCAAGGTTTGTGCTTGTAAATAATATTTGTGGTTATTAGTTATGTGTCCTCACGCACAGGACTATTGCTAAGATACAAACGAGATAAAAGTCCTAGGAACAAGGAAAAGGGCAAACAAGCAGAAGGCACGTCAGCAGCCACGCTTAAGTCAGGTAGCATGCCCAAGTCCATGTCCACAAAGAGAAAGAGATGATACAGAGCGGTTAGCACCACGCTACCATGGAGAGATTCGCGGTCTTCATTGTCCTAACTCCAAAGTTATGGAGGTTATCCTACTTGTCAGCAGAAATCATGGAGTAGGTAGCCGACTTCTATTATGGGCCCAATGCCATTGTACTATATATAGTAGACTAGAAACGTGTGCCCGGCGATGCCGGGCATTAATCGTGATAGTTTGGACGACGGTGTAAATAGTAGCTAATGTTGAAACAACGATTAGTTTGTATGCATTTCAAAGCCCACTTATGCAAAGTTGATGTTATGCAGTTGCTACTTTAGGATATGCATATTAATGATCCATTGGTGCCGGTGAATATTGCCATCCATGGTTTCTAAGTAGTTCTCTTCTAAAATGGAAATGATCATTAGGGGTGCTTCACATGTGCTATTGAGCATCGTGAGTGGAGAGTCATCCATGAAAAATGGTTGGCCTTTATTCACGATCGTGACCACTTCTCTTTCAGCTTAATGGGGCAAAACAAGCACCGCGGCGACGATACTGGTGTTTGGTCTCCGAATATGGATGTCTGATCCCTATAGGTT
>JAANSK020255785.1:0-12792 GCA_011763485.2 Isoetes engelmannii
AAAAGGCTTGAACCCTCATGCATGCATTCAAATTTCTGATTTCTGATACAAGTTCGATCAGCCACTCTTTGAGATCAAATTAGGGAAAACATAGAGTTTAGCAAGGATTCTTTCAAAGTTTTCTGATTTCTGATACAAGTTCGATCAGCCACTCTTTGAGATCAAATTAGGGAAAACATAGAGCTTAGACTTCAAGCAAAGATAAATGAAATACTAGAGAATTTAAAGAGTACTTAGAACAGGGCCAAGAACTTAAGGAAGTGAGGAACTTAGAAGTAAGGAACTTAAAAGTGGCCACAATTTACTTATTTGAAGAACTCGCAACATTCTCGCCATCAACACTGTTTGTAAGAGCTGGAGGATACATCAAATATGACCATCATTAGTGCCAAACATTAAAGCTCCAAGCAGATTTGTCTCTCTCAAAAAGTTAAGCAAAAAAACGATCAAATTGAGCAATTTGGAGTCATCGTAGCTGCTGTCACGGAGCAGAAACCAAGAATTGTGCAAGAAACAAATACCTTTGATGAAATAGGAGAGCATGCTCTTTTGACCAGCTCCATGAACTACCTTTGCTGGCCTGCCAACCGTCTTTGGTTCATTGAACTTGTTCTCTTTCTTTTCTTTGGCAGCAACATGTCTATTGCTTTTAATGTGCTCCTTTATGTTTTCAATTAGATCCCCTCTCTCTGGAAATAGAAGAAGAGCTCTGTTGCAAGTCATACAAGAAATGAAAATGTCTTCCTTCTTTGCATAGCCTCCTATGGTGTTCTCAAACAACTGAAACTTGACTTGATATTGCTCAATAAAAGGGCCACCTTTGTGGACCTGCCCTGTTTTCAGCCACAGTATCCTCCATGGTTTGTTCATTTGAGTCATTGTGTGGACACATGCCGCTACCTTGCCTATGCTTAAGGAAGTTAGCATTGTGCTCTTTGGTTTCCAAGTGTCGGGCTGTAAAATTATACATCATGTCTTCTCCCCCTTTACCATATTTTAGTTCACATTCTACACACCATACGCTGAAAACTGCCACTCCACACACATCCATAAGCTCAAATCGGTCTACTTTATCTCGATTCTTCATTTTTAGTTTGTACTTTCTGTAGGCATGTTTCCACCTGTTAGTTTCAGCTATAGAGGCTTTCTTAGAAAGCAATCTTGCAAACTCAGGGTCCTCACGAGATGTAGTAGAAGCATGACTAGAACCACCAACTTTGTCTACAATATCAGCCCCTTCAAGCTCACTTGTGTAATCATCAACATTAATCTCTTCCTCGGCCTCCTCAATGAACAATCTTCTTATTTTCTTGGGACGATGCTCAAGTTCGGGATGCACCTGTGGATCTTCAAGACCTATTATCCTAATGAGAACCTGATCTGCTGCAAATTTGTATCTACCTTCTTGCCTCTTGGAAAGTGGCAGCTTCTTTTCACCAAGAAAAGCAAGTCTTCCCTTCTAGCTCCTGAAGCCCATCTAGCTCCAACTCGCATCTCAAATTAGCAAAGGTTGTGTTGTTCTTGACTAAGACAAAACCTATCTCAGTAGACTCGCCATTACCAGTATCAAGACAAACCACCACTTGTCTTTCCCTTGAAATGGCAGATTCTAAGCACCTAAGAAGGCTAAGAAGGTTAAGATTTTTGTTAAACAAACTAAAAATCTACAATCCGAATTGTGATAGAGAAATGTTAGACCTAAGGTACCTTAAACGGCCAGGATTGCCCTCTTGGTTCTTTGATCTGCTTTCTTAAAGAAGAAACGTGCCACTTGCGTCAATCTGCAAAATGAAAATCACACGAGAGTGAGAAGAAATTGAAAATGCATGCAATAACAGATGCAAATCTGCATTCTAAGAAACGAAATGATGAATATTTTATGAGGGATCGATCTACAATGGTCTGTAAACCTTCAAAACAGGTAAAATATCCAACCAAAAATTTATGTCCGAGAGTTTTGTTTGTCACCAAACTGCAAAGAACAAAGAACCCATCCAAGATTTTGCTTCGATCTTCAATAGACCCCTACAAGGATGCATACGGGTCGGCCATTTCCCGCTCCACCCCCTCTACCGTACTTGGTCGAGAGTATGCTACAAAATTCGTATGGCAACCAGGCCAGCTACGGACCCGAGTATAATAAAAAATACCCATACCAATCACGAACATGGGTTGTACAGGTTGTACATGGTGAAGCCCCCGGGCACGCACGCTCGCGCCTAAAAGAACTGGTCTGTTACCTGGCATATGTGAGACAAGGATCAACGAAAATACGGCATTTGACATGTTTTGGCTGGTGTTGTGGCCTTTAATTATGTATAGAATTTTTTGGCTTCTTGAACTGGACTATCCGACATGTAACCTTGCCTGTTAATATAATATCGGGATTTTATATTACTTTTGAATCATTTTTAAGTTATTCTTGAGACGATCAACTCGTAGAGATCACCATAGCAATCTCCACGAGTTATCCGCAACCTTCATGCATCTCTTTATATTTTAGTTATTCTTGGTATTTATTATACTTTCTTATTATGCTGCTCGGTAGGATCACGCCCGGGATCCTACAGAGTGTCGTGTAACTCGCACCTTAATTTGTGTTTTTGTATTTGCATTGTCTGATATATGCAAAGAGCTTCACGAGCGCGTGCAGCACGAAGAGTTGTCATTCTAAACATGGAATACACACAGTGTATGGAAATAGCACATGCAGTACCTGAAAAGAAAGGGGACAGGGCAGCTCAAAATTGTAATATCAATGTGGGTCGGCAATACAGAACGGGTCGAGCATGCTGCTATATTACTCGTAGAAGACGTCTCAGGGCACCAACTTTTACAGTTGCAAAGGCGGTGGAGTAGATATGACCCTTCCATGATGTGGGCGAGCATGGGCAAGGTTAGTCCGGCAGAAAAGACCACACTGCCAGGGGTTATAGTCGGGTGCTTCCATCCTATGAATCCTTGGAAGCTGCTGATATAACATGCAGTGAGGACATTCTTCGTGGTTTTATTGCCTGCAGAGAATACCTGGCGAATGACAAAAAACCCCCAAGTTGTGCCATAAAGACCGCCAAATATGGCAAGATGCCCACATGCATGGACAACACCTGGCTAATGGCAAAATGTAAGGACCTCAACCGGGATAGTAGAGAAATGATTTCAGAGCCCATCCCTTGCACCTGACAGCTTGAGAACATGGGTACACCTACAATGAATGAGGCTGGAACGTCAAAGGGTAGACCGGCCGTAGCCACGCAAGCTACTGGCAGAGGCAAAGTGAAAGAGAGTGACACTGCCAAAGTGTCTAAATAGAGGGAAAAAGCCGAGCCTGCTTCCGCGTCAATGCCAAGTGCGTCACCACCACCAGAGGTCAGTTCCTTGGGCCAAACTCCAGGAAATTCATCCCAAACTGCTGCTCTTGACCCAACAACACCCAATCCTGTATCGCCCGCATTGCCAGATGAGCTGAAGTTCAACTCAACCAATGAAAAATAGCCAGCCGAATAAACCACGTTGAAGCTGGAGCAGTACAAGAGATACTATCTCATGGGTGTCTTCTGGTTCAAAAATGTCAGCCTTTTCAATTGTAAACCCGGTCTGGCTTACATGACGCATAGAGCAAGATCTTACGATCATGTAAAAACCTCGATGACATCCTTCAGGAACTCTTCTCACATCATCCTCACACCCACCGATCTGGTTCCGTATGATCTAGCCACTATGAAATTACTGGCATGGAACGATCCGGCACAACTCAAGAACAAGAAGTATTACATCGTGTCAGGGAATCATTCCATTTGTGCAGCTCAGATCCTATGTGGACATATCGGATCAATGGAATAGAGAGTTGGCTTTGCTAGAGTGTATGCCTTAAGACGGACAAGGATTCTCAGTGGGAACCTCGCAAATACAGAATACCCGCGCCTCCCTATTGAGTTCAATGAAATAATTGCCAACACAATATACAGTAAGCCCCGAATCAAGAAACTCCAGCAACTGGACATCAGCATCTAGCCTTTGGCTCACCCATGCAGGGCATATCTGGAAACTGGCAGGTATGTTCTTCATTTAATGTCAACAATAGGTGATTTGTTGGTTTAAATCATAATGATTGCAGTGGCGATTGTCCATATCCTCATGATCGCGGTCGTGATCATGAGGAGCACCTACTATAGTCTAGTTTTCGTAGATAAAATTGCGTCGGCGCTCTTACTGAACTCATGTAATCACACATGAGTTTCACAAGGTTGCAACAACTACTCTAAAGGTGAAGGAGCTAAAAGACGAGAAGCAATAGATCTTCCTATCCGAGGAAATTCGGTCTAAGATGTTGGCTGTGGTAAACAAGTGGGTGCAGAAGGGCTTGGGGGACAATCAATAGAATGTAACTGAGAAACCAACCAGGGACTTCTTCAACAAGAGTTTCCTTCGTGCTCTTAGGGGTATGCCTGCCAGCGAGATAGATCGTTTAATGGACGAGATACATGACCGCACCTGCTACTTGAAGATCACTTCAATTTACACATGTCGTTTCGGTACAAGAAACAGGTAATGGATTTAACAACCCTGACCATGATGGAGCGAGAAGTACTTCACCATGTCAATTCTAGCAAGGAAGTGCAATTTCTCAGTTTCCACGACTTGCTTGTGTCATTTCCAGTGTTCACAAAGGAGCATCTACTTGAGATTATTGGGATGGATCCGGGTTACATCCGGGACAATATGAACAAGACTACCATTTTGGGTACACTCCCAACGGCCATGCTACCTTGGATTGACAATATCATGATGCCGAAAAAGGATAGGGAGAGACAACAGGCAAGAAACAGGGTCCAAATTTGCACCCAAGCTGGTATTCCCATTGCATCTGTTTTTGGATCATATCAATTGATCAGTTGATGTGCGGAGATTTAGAGCAGATTGGATTGTTACCCGGTTCCTTGATCTATATGCAAGGGTCTTGCCAATGACGGTCTGCAGTGCATTTCACCTGATCATGCTACTCCTTCTCGGCCACATGCCCAACTGTCTCTATAGCCAAGCGCAGATCGAGGGTGGCAGCCAGATTTACATCGACACCTACGGAGCCCATGGATTTAACAACAAGAAGCGCATCAAGCAACATCAGTACTTTGTCACCGATATCTTGATTTCTAGAGATGATGACAAAGCTCCAATTCGGAGGGCGAATCTGGATCTACATTTCTCCTTGGCATCTCATCTAGGACAGAGGTACATGATGCCAGCCTGAGAATGCATAGGTGATAAGGAGGCGGACAAGAAAGAGCGAAGACACAGGAAGAAATGTTCGCGGAAAGAATGAAGTACAACTGGATGCAAATGGATGGGGATGAAGTCTTTCAGCCACAAATGCAGACGTCCTTTGCGCTCTATATTGTGCAACAACTTGTTCCGCAAGACGGATGTGTGCTTGACATCTTTTCATGTGGTGCATTTTCCAGGGTTGCTCTAATGCAGGAAAAGAAGAGCGTGGCCTTGGAACATGATGACAAAAAGACAAGGTTCCTACACAGCTTCTTCGTCTACCTTGGCAAGCTAACAAAAAAGATCTCGAGGCAACTGATGAAGATGCAGTGGGAGATGCTGATCCTGATAGGGGGTGAGCCTTCTGGAGTAGCTCAGAATACAACCATAATGCAGGGGGCAGTGATACCGGATGACTTGGATGCTATCTTAGACAAATATGACGGTCCTGAATATGCTGACATGATGGAAAGACTAAAGTCAGAAGAAACCAGAGCCTCCATGGCAGACAAGTTATGCAAAGATATAGATAAGTTGGACAGGGAAATTGATAGTGTGCAGCCACTTTTTCACGGTTTGAAAAATTTGACAAAAAATCTAAACGGGGTCATGCACGTAATAGGTCGCGATTCCATGCATGGATCAACGGGTGATGATGATGCAGACTTCTATGACGGATCTCCGAATTTCTTTAACATGTGCGATAGCATGCAGCACAGGCCACCCTGGGACTTGCTTATTCCTTTACTTAAAGACCTTGTAGACTATGCAGTTGATCCGGATAATGACGACCCAGTCCACTGGCTATGCGGATATCAATATGGGAGATTGACTCCGGATGTTGTAATGTCCATTCTATGTACAGAGAACGGGGAAGATCGAATGTGGATTCCCCTTGGATTGATCGCAATTGCAATTTATATAAGCTTGATGGTCGCTCCTGGATGCTACTATCTGGCGTTGTACATAAAGGGATGCATATAACGTACTATTTTTCAATGTAAGTTTAATCGACATGGCGTTTATTTCAAGGTTTAGGTTAGCTGTAAATATTGGTTCAAAAATGCAAGTGTCCGTAATTCACTACCTATGTCGTGGCATCATGGTACACGTAATCGCTACGACGATCCTCTAGGCGCTATACCCATTACTTTGAAGTGCATGTAAGATCTCGAAATATTAAAAAATAAACCAAATTTCGGCGTTAGTGAGTTTGGCCGGAAGCGAAACTCATAATTTCGTGATTATTGAACGTTTTGGAGGCTTTCTTGCTTGGGAGGGACTATGCCCGTTTACGAACTAAGCTTTATACGCATGTTGCAAGCTATTTGGAGCAAAACAAGAAAATGTACCTTTTCTCAAATTAATGAATTGGTACATAATTGTGTTATACATCTCCCTTGATTTTGTCGTGGATACTCCTGTAGTTTCTTCTACCGCCTCCAATCTTAAGATCCTAAACTGCCATAGCTCATGTGATAGAGGAACAGCAACTAGGGAAGAACTTTGAGTCTGTTCTAAGCCTAAATTCCCAATCTTACTTCAGAGACTACAAGTGAACAATAGTATTCTTACCACATTCTCGTATTCTGGAGCTAGATGATTTGTGGTCAAATATAAAGCTGGCACTGCAACATGACAGAGTTAATGAGAAATTAGCAACATGCATATAGTCTTATACTGCAGATGCAAAGATTTCAACATAAACACACTTGCAAAACATAGGGGATGTCCACAATCCTTAAGTGGCTACTCTCTTTCTCCACAATATTGAATGTTGGGGCTAAATGAAAAAATGGTGCAGGATAACGATTGGCGTCCACAAATGATACCTTACATCCATCAATTTCAACAACTTGGCCTATTGAAAGTTGCACAACAAATGCCTCTCAGATTTTCAATGAACCTAAGAGTAGCCTACCTGTGATCTAGGGGAAACAAATAAAGCCCGTCTCGAAAAAAAATAAAATAAAACCCTTGTTCCACTACTGTGTCGATGCCATATAATGGTCGCCATGAAAATGGGATAGAAAGTAGGAAACCGGCCATGCTACACGAAAACCATCAAAAATAAAGTTTGTTCCATGAATCCATTTTTTTATGGTAAAATGGAGGACTGTGAAATTTTTGACACTGCATGCATCTGCATCTACATGTCCAAGGTTGAACCACCAAAAGCACCCCATAGCATTTTCTGTCATCAAT
Source organism: Isoetes engelmannii (assembly GCA_011763485.2). NCBI lineage: Eukaryota > Viridiplantae > Streptophyta > Lycopodiopsida > Isoetales > Isoetaceae > Isoetes > Isoetes engelmannii. The sequence continues at coordinate 7,471 of JAANSK020255785.1, forward strand.
GTTTCTCCTGTTGCGAGACAAAGAGAGAAGATTTTGGAAGAAAGAGAGGTAATTTCCAGCAGAGTTTCTAATTTTTCGATGTGTAAATTCAAAGACCCAATGATCCGTAACAAGTCTAGCTGAGGTGTTATGACATGTGGAAGGCTAGAATTCCAGGAATTGTTGTCTTGGGGGTTAGGCAAGCATGCTAAAAAACTAATGGTTTACATGACATTTTGAAGTTGCCCATGTTTTTTCTGTTTTTTTAATTTTTATCCAAAATAACAGATCTCCCCTCGAGCATAGGCATGGGCATGTAAGGTCAATACCCATGAGAAACAGTTGTCTAGACAATTAATTTAAGGTTAGCTACGTTAGTGAGGACATTCAATGTCATGTTGCCCAATGAAATAAATCCAATGCCAAATCGAGCAAAGGGCTCTGTTTGAGGTTGCTAGGTAACAATTGTGTAACCTGAAAGGGGCAGATCTGCATGGCAATGCTCAATAGCAAATTGGCTACTTTACAGATCATCAGTAATTTTAGGATAATCAGAGTACTTTTCGTTGGAGTATTTTTTAGCTCATTTTTGGGATATATATGAAGTACTTGGAGCTATCATAGTTTGATCTGGAGTGGTTACCTTAGTACCTTGCATTCAGAAGCAGACTTGATAGCTCAAGTCTATCAATAAATTGTAGATGTTATTAACAGAAGTCAAGATAATGCATCTTTCTTCTGATTAAACATAAACCAGCTCAAAGGAGAGGATTAAAAAGATTTTGAAGCAATGATGCAAATCACATAAATGAACACGATTAATATAGTATGCTAAAAAAAGATTAGTATTAAATGAAATGTTCTATAAAGAACAACTCTTTCTATTCTTCAGAATCAAGAAGAGGAAAAAGGAAGTTTGAATAGCAACATCACATAATCATCATGGTATGAATATAACAAGATGTATATTACTGAAATGTACTAACAGAAACAACTCTGTACTTGTCAAAGGATGATTGATAGCTTGTGCTATCAAACCCATATAATTAACAAAGCAAGCGGGCCAATAGGTAATGCCACTCTTTAAAAAAGGATCCTAAAGCTCTGATAAGTATATCAAATGCATCTACATAGGTAGTAATGGACAGAAGATTTCAGAATTCAGAGACAAAATCTAAGCAATCAAGCCTTTTTGATGCTTGTAACCACAGGAACAACAACCATGATAATCATAACAAGCATCAAAATAATCCCAATACACATGCATTTGCGAGTACCTCTTTGATGCTGTTTTGCACAATGGAGTTGCTTGCTCCCCTTCTCGACATAATTGCAAGCTTTAGAAACCTGCTGTTCAATATCATCCAGCTGCTCACCCTGTGCTTCAACCAAAACTGCCATATCCAAAAAAATCTGATGCAATTCCAACAAGCTTTTCTCAATTTCCTTAACGGCATCATGCCTTTCTTGGATTTCCATAACCGTTTCAATAACATTTCCTCTGCCCTGTTCCTGAATAGCCTTCTGCAAAAAATTCTCACTCTCCCCAGTTTCGATGATCTCCTCAATAGTTCGTTCATCAGCCTGCTGGCCTGTAATGGTAAAATAACGCCTCTCGATCGTTTCTCTGTATTCCCCCATCATTTTTTCTCTCAGTTTCTGAAACTCCCCCATCAGATCCTTCAGCTTTTTTCTTTCGTTCACTGTAACTGTCATTCTTGCCCTATCTGCAGTTGTGCCCTCTTCATAACCAGGCCTTTTTCTATTTTCCATATTTGCCCTGTCGAGCTCTTCAAGCTTCCCCCTAATCGACCTTGCAAGGCGTAAAACTTCCTCCACATCCCGATCCATCCTATCCCTAAGTGCCTTCATCGCTGCAGCGCGATGTATGGTCTTGGATTCATCGTTTGCGTCCTGGAGCTTGGCCAAAAGCTGCCGGATCTTCTCCATCTCGGTCTTAACATAGGAAATTTCATCAAAGAAACTCACCAGATTCTTGTCCAAGCTTCCCATTTCAGTTGCGCCCTTTTCCAAATCTCGCATCACATCTCGCTTCAGATCCACATAATTCATGGCCTTTCCGGCGCCAAAACTCTTCGAAAGAAGATCGTTCATTTTAGAATTTTGTGATGGATTCGATGAGCAAAAGATTTGACACAGAAGGCGAAGATTTGAACAAAAGATTTGAAGCAGAAAGCGAAGATTGCAAGATTTTGAAGCAGGGTCTGCCGGAGTAGATTGGGAGGGAGGATGTAGCCGTTTCGATAAGAACAGTTCTTACATGGTACCAGGTTCCACTGCACCGTTCCTTGTGACCGTTTAAAAAGATTCTGCCCGCTAATATCTCGAATATTCCCGTTATTCGTATTCATTGTGCTTTAAAAATGTATTTCACAATAAACCTGCCATCAAAAGAAAATTCCAATTCAAACCAGAGAAGGTTTGCAAATTATCTTTTCTATGATTTGGGCAATGGTGGGGCGTGGAAATAGGGGGATTAGGTTTTTTTTTTTTTTTGGCATTAATGGTACACGTATAGAATGAACGGGCATGTGTTGCCCGAGCATGGCGGGCGGATGAGAGCGGGCGAAAGCTTGCCTCAGCGCAACCTCTACAAAAATGGCGGGCTGCCTCAGCGCAACCTCACATCGTCGTTGATGTGAGTGCTCGCTTTAGAAGAACTACAAAAAGCAGCCAGAAAAGAGACGTTGTTGTCGCTTTAGAAGTTCCAAAGAGGAGTGAAGCAGCCAGAGACGTCTCTGGAAGTGGAGCGCAGTCAGGGAGCGCAGGGCCAAATGGCAGAGAGCTTGTGTGTGGGCTTCTTTGTGAAGCTTGTGTGTAAAGTCTGTATTGTGAGATTGTGTAAGCAGGTATGATATGCAGCTTCTAGTTCGGTTCATTCTATGTAATTGCCAATCTTATGATTATCTCAGTTCTCTGTTCGAACTCATGCTTCTGGTCCTCCATATTTTCTTGCATCTCTATATTTCGTAGGTGCATGCCTTCAAGAACAGAAAGGGCAGGGGCAGGGGATTCCTTTTGTGAACTAGCCGGTTTTGGTTCGCAAGCTTGAATCCTGTATTTTTGTGCTCTGTTTTTTTGTATGGTGTGGCAGAGCAGATGCAGAGCGCTGGTGCAGAGTTGGTGAGAAGAGGCTTGCGGTGGTGCATCTCCTGATGAATAAACCTTCAAGAAGCCGCTGGTGAAGCTTTAGCTGCTTCGTGGTTCGCTGCAGAGGCTTGTTGTTTGTGTTCACGCTTTGGTCTGTACAGTGTTTTCCTTCCTTTGGTAGTGCTTCGGCAGGCTTTTGAGGCAGCTATTTAAATGAAAACCTGTTCGCTTGTTTTCCCTCTTGTCGACATCTTGAATGAGCTTCGTGTTGAAGCTGCGCTGTAATTTTTGCTCTCTGTAAATAAAACGTACTGTTTTCGCTTTCAATCTCATCATAACTTACTTTGAATTTCCATTGTTCCTTTCGTCATGTGAACGCTGTTATGAATGTCTATATTTCATATGTTTTAAAGATCATTAAATGTGGGTGTACATGTGAATACGTATATACATACGTATTAGATTTTTTAGGCTGTTTTTGCTCTACTGGGGTGTGAGGTGTAAAATCCTCACACCTTGATTTGGAATATTTTGGGAATTAAACCTGGAGAATGCTCGACCTTTTCATTTCATATTTGCGGGGCTACATGTGGCAGTGGTTGGAACTAAGATTTCAGGGTAGTATTGTATAGAAAACAATATATTTTGGAAAGGTTGAGGAGCTTAGGCCTAATTGCATTTAGATGTTTAAATTCTTAATTTGGTTCGATTTTTAAGGGATGTCTATGAAAATAGGAAGTGCAGGGACGCACATGGGCGGCCAAATTGTGCAGACAGGTGACCTCGGCATGCCGTTGGTGTCGGAAAAGCGAAGTCATTGCAGAATCCGACCTGGGTTGAAACTTGGGCCTGGTCATTCGAAAAATTGCGAGGAGCATTGATTGGCGTTCTCTTTATTTTGCTCCATTATTTGTTTATTTGTTTCAACCATAGGGCCAATCGAGACCATTGCCTCTAGCAGGCATTTTTATTCTCAAAATTCTAGTGGCCTTTGATCAGGCATCAAACATGGAATATTCGCAAAATCAATGGTCAGTAAACGTTAAAGACAAGACCCATTAAAGTATATATGCTCTAATGAGTGAGAAACTGTGATATAAAAGTCTTTCTCCTGAATTTCAATCCATTCAAATGCAATCTAGGCATCGAATGCCCACACTCTAAAGTCTAGGCATGCCCACACTCTAAGGTGCCCATACTTTAAAGTGTGGATGCTAAGGATGCATAAATTGCATTTCAAACAGGAAGCTTTTTATTGCTTATTTTAGTCTTTTTGCTACCATGAATAGAGTAGAGTAGAGTAGAGTAGAGTAGAGTAGATGTTGGGGCCACTATAGTGTGGGTCACCATTGTGGTGAGTATCACCACTATAGTGTGGTGGGGTAGTGTAGACATGGTCGTATATAGGGAGTATACCCATGTATATACGTGCACATATGCACTGGGCAGGAGTACTCTGTTCTATCTATCAGAGAGAGAGAGAGAGAGAGACGGTGTATGGGAGGATATATTTGCTTGATCTAGCTATGGAGATTACGGTTCTTTGTGTGGTGCATTGCTCAGATCTGGTAGATTGAGGCTTGGTTTATCTGCTTTCTATCTTTCTTGTGAGGTTAGAGTTTGTGCTCTAACAATTTGGCGACCACGGTGCTTGACAGACCATTATTTGGCAATAATTTCCATTGGAAAAGGAGTTGTTACCATTGGTATTGGTGATCGTCGGTAAAGAACGACACCATTGAGGAGCAATTCTTTGGGAGAAGGGGATTTTGCCGTAAATGATTTGTGGGTCATAATTTGACAAGGGGATCATGGTTTTATGCCCAAAAGAAGGAAGAAAGAGATTCCACCAAGCTCAATCGTAACAATAAGGGGTCCGGTGGCTCAAAATTTTGACTCAAAATTGTCTCAAGATCCAATTTCGTTTTCAGATTTGGGAGCAGATTTGAGATCTAATTCTGAGATTATGATTTCATTTACCGATGTAGAAGGTAATCCAATTTCGTTTTTCAAATTACAAGGAGATTCCATTTCGTTTTTGCACTTTCAAGAAGATCAAGAAGAGGCAGATATGGTTGTAATACCACCAACGGTGTGGGGTTTTCAGACAATGGGGATTCCAAAGTTTGATGATCTGGTAGATCGGGATCCTTTAAAGCATATAGTGAAGTTTGAGAGGTATTGCCAGCAATGTAAGTTACCGGCTGGTGATTATTTGCTTTGGTTTCAGAG
>JAANSK020255796.1:0-12792 GCA_011763485.2 Isoetes engelmannii
ATCTTAGGGAATCTTCGAAAGATGCTTTTTATTAGTGCAATTGCGCGTCATTAGTGCGATTGCTCCGTCACCTCGTTTAGGCAACGAACTAAACAAACTAAAGGAACTACGTAAAGTGGCATTTTGTTAGCAAAGCTAGTGTGGTACATATTGTTTGCAATAATGAAGTAAAGGAGGTAAGGCATATGCCAAATGAAGAATGCAAGCACAGCGATATATTGTTAGTGAAGTCAGTCCACCAATGCTGTAAGCACAACTATCACAAACATGTCAATGTTACACTAACCTACTGACAAGGCAAAATGCAAAATGTCAAACTGATGAAAAGTTTGTAGGAGAACAACTATGCCCAAACCCAAATTTCAATAGATGGCTAAAGGAATGGATGTGATGACAAACGAGGACCATACAGAACCCATCCAAAAGCACAATGCAAACTTGTTCAATAGAATATCCCATTTCCAAAGACTGAATATAGTTTCAATAATATAGAAAAAACCCGATACACGTTAAATCCAAGTAAAGCCAAACATCTAAAATTAAAAAGTCCAAGAAATTTGAAGCGAAAACGCCCTGCGGCAAAATAATATATCCCACAAGATGCCACCTATCCACTAACAACATTATCACCTATGTTTACAACTATGGCCTACTTCAATAATGAGAACCGTAAAAATTACTTCAAGAACAAGATACAAAACTAGAATTTTCAAATAGAAATACGCATGGCAAAAATGCAACCCAACGCAGGTTGAAAATAATATGGAGACCTAGATAAAGAGAACTGACAGTTTGAAACCTATAGGGATGTCATAAGGACAAAATGCTACAACATGCCTAAATCCCATAAATAAGAGCTACAATACGAGTAGTACTCACAAAAAAGAAGGGATGAAGTTGAATTAGAGGCTATATAGACATGTTAGCACAAAGTCAGAAGAAAGCTCAAGAAGGAGATCGAGGTTGAATTCAAATAGATTTCTCTAGGAGGACGAGGTCAAAGGTTTGTTGAATGGTCATGAACCAGAATGGGAGAGCAATGTAAAGATTGAAAAAGGTAAGGTCGAGGTCCAGCTGGCAAGTAGAAGCGGGTGGTGATAACACCCAAAAAATGGCGTAAAAAATAGATCGATCATGGATAGAAAGCCCTAATGACCATGGCAAAACATGAAATAGTGCAATGAAGAGGATGTCGAGCGCAAGATCAAACACGGTTCAGGTTGAAATGGCAAGATGGATGCCGAAGTTGAATGGATGCTACGAAGGCCCAAGGAAGAACTGTGTATGAGAGTAAAAAGCTAGGATGAAAAATAGTCGAGTTGATAGTATCGATAAAAACGCTAACAAAGTATCGTAAACAATTGTCAAATACGAGCCAACAGAAATATGCTCTGTCTATAGATAAAACCAATATGCTCCAATACATCCAATACTTTCAAATAAATTCCCCCCTAAAGCTTCCTGTGGTTTGGGTGCATATTCACAAGGGGGGTGACTCCGTGCAACAAGAGATGTTGGATGGGCATATTCACAAGGTATGATTTGATTTGCACTGTAGATAACGATCCTCGTTTGTAGGGTATGCTCGTACAAGTTTTCTTATACTGCGTAACGAGGCTTGCAAAATACTATAAGGTTTGAAGCAATGTACTCAATGGTGTTGATCTCATACATGTATTATACTATTTTTAGGGGTATGAAAGTGGCTCTCGCTGCCCTACGTCACCCCCTGTGTGAATATGCACCCAAACCAAAGGAAGCTTTAGGGGGAATTTATTTGAAAGTATTGGATGTCATGGTTTGTGTTAACTAATTTTTTCCTTTTGGCTCCTTCGGGGCCTTGGAGATGGTGTAGAGAAGGATAAACAAAGTACCCAACATATATAATGCTATTATAGACATATTCAGAACATGTTATGCATATGTTTATTCTAGAATTCAAATTACCAAAAACAAAAAAACAAAATATAAAGTTTATGTGATTCAATAAGGGTGTCTTTATTGATGTGCGAGTCGAACAATCTGCAATCGTAATGACATCATGCCAATAGGGTTATTACTATGTGCAGGTGGTGGTCTGCTGATGGCGGTGTTTTGTGCTGATGAGCTTGCACCTCATTTGCTTTGCGGCATTCTCCTCATGCTTAACTGCACATAACAGAAAACAAATAGTTGAATGCGCAATAGGAATAATGATGGTGGAATGCGGGAGATGTTATCAGCTATTCGTAGGGGGACAGAAAAGGCTTTGAGTGATGTAGGATAGGGAGGCGCATGCAGACAAGGCAACCCCTATGAAATCCGACTATGGGAAGCATGGATTCTAAATAGATTTCTTGATTTTTGCAGAAAGAATACTAATTGAGTGATGTGGGGAGGTTGCAAAGTTTTAATAGAAGGGTTTTGACCCAAATCTGACATAACAGGGATAAGATTGTATGTTCAACAGCAACACACAATGACATGAAGGTAATGCATGATTCATCTTGTGGTTCGATTAAAGGTCCTAAACTGTTAACTTTGTTTGAATCTGCAGCCAAATCTTAGAACAGACAAAGGGAAGGAAACAAAGGCGCATTTTGTAGCACTGTATTGTAGAACCGGGAAACTAATACCTTGTAGAAATAACCATTATGCGAACTAAAGGAACACTAAAAAAGAAATACCTTTGTAAGTGTGAGCAAAAATCCACATCGTGATAACCTTCCGTTGGCAAAAATCCACTCCGGCAACAAGAATCCAAGAGGGCAAGTACACATGCACATGCACACATGCATAATGTTCATGCACAAACACATGCAGAGAAAGACAATAACCCTCGGATTGTTTCAGCTGAGAAAATCAATGGCCCATAAAGGGTGCACTCTAGAAATACTATTTAGTACACCTCGACGAATACAACAACAAAATCATAGAAAAACCATGTGAAAAAACGTATAAAAATCTAAAAGTAACCCCCTGTTATTATGCTAGATATATATAGATAAACCAAGATCTAAACTCAAATGATATATGATGATTATGCATATAGAGATATAAGCCTACACAAGGTATTACCAATCTCGAGTTTAGGTGCAAAATTGACAACTCAAGATATGTATATATAGAAGTACGGTCTAGAAACAAACTGGATGGTATAGCCAAATATGTATAGAAACATGCATTCTCAAACCCAAAAGCAAAAATGGAATCCATGATAGAGACCTGGAATGCTAAAATAGATGAAATCCACATCAAAGGTAGTGAAAATGCCAAATTGCGAGGTCATGGTCGGGTTAAGGTCATGGTTGGGTTGAGGTTAGTGTCACAGTGGGGTGGAAGGGCAAAGAAGGAATGAAACATAGAAAGATAGACAGGAAAAATAAGACATGAAGTCACTTTAGAACAAGGAGGAGGAGGTACGTACCAGTCAAGATCAAGCGAAATGAGCTAGGCAACAAACTAAAGGAACTACATAAAGTGGCATTTTGTTAGCAAAGCTAATGTGGTACATATTGTTTGCAAAAATGAAGTAAAGGAGGTAAGGCATATGCTAAATGAAAATTGAAAGCACAATGATATATTGTTAGTAATGCAAGTCCACCAATGCTGTAAGTTAAACTATCACAAACAAGTCAATGTTACATTAACAGACTGACAAGGCCAAATGCAGAATGTTAAACTAATGAGAAATTTGTAAGAGAACAAATCCGCCCAGACCCAAATCTCAATGGATGGCTAAAGGAGTGGATGCGATCAAAAAATGAGTACCATACATAACCCTTCTAAAAGCACAATGCAACTAGAACTCGTTCAATAGAATACCCCGTTCCCAAAGACTGAATATAGTTTCAACAAGAAGAACAAACCCAGTACATGTTATATCCAAGAAGCCAAGCATCCAAAACTAAAAAATCCGAGAAATTTGAAGCGAGAACGCCCTGCGACAAAAGAATATGTCCCACAAGATGCCATCTATCCATTAACAACATTATCACCTATGTTCACGATTATGGCCTACTTCAATAATCACTTCAAGAGTAGGATACGAAACTAGGATTTTCAAATAGAAACACTAATGACAAAAACAATGCAATGCAGGTTGAAAATAATATGGAGACTTAAATAAAAGAGAAATGACAGGTTGAAACCTATAGAGATGTCATAATGACAAAAGGCTACAACATGCCTAATTGCCATGAATAAGAGCTACAATACGAGTAATACTCACAAAAAATGAGGGATTAAGCTGAATTACATGTTAGCACAAAGTCAGAAGAAAGGTCAAAAGAAGATTGAGGTTGAATTCAAATAGAATTTTCTAGGAGGAGGTCAAAGGTTTGTGGAATGGTCGTGAACCAGAATGGGAGAGCAATGTAAAGATTGAAAGAGGTAAGGTCGAGGTCAAGCTGTCAGGTATAAGCGGGTGGTGATGATACCCAAAATGACGTAAAAAATAGATCGATCGTGGACAGAAAGTCCAAATGACCATGGTAAAACATGAAGTAGTGCAACGAAGGGGATGTCGAGCGCAAGGTCAAACTTGGTTTAGGTTGAAATAATAAGATGGATGCCAAAGCTGAATGGATACTGTGTACGAACTGTGTACCAGATTAAAAAGATAGGTCGAAAAAGAGTCGAGTTGATAATATTGATAAAACGCTAACAAAGTATAGTAAACAATTGTCAAATACGAGCCAACAGAAATATGCTCCATCTATAGATAAAATCAATATGCTCTATGTATAGATAAAACCAAGTATCTAAACCAAATGATATATGAGGATGATGCATATGGAACAAACTCAAGGTAAATCCAATCTCGAGTCTAGATGCAGAATTGACAACTCAAGGCATGTATATATAGAAATATGGTCTAGAAACAAACTGGATGGTATAGCCAAATATATATAGAAACATGCAATGCAACATGTAAAAAAGCCAATATAGATCGAGGTAGACAAATGCTGGAGCACAATATCTAGAAATGCAACTCCAATATAGATCACCCGCCAAGAATGCATAATAATAACAATAAACCAAAGAAATATTAAACCTTAGAAGACACTTAAAACATTGACAACAAGATGCAGTTCTTCTTATCGAGTGGGATGATGCATGATATACATGTTTGCCCCATATGCGGCCAAGTGAATATGAACGAACAATACTCAATTTTCAAGAAAAGAAAAATATATATATGCAGAAGAATACTCAACCCTCAAGAAAAGACAAATACATGCAAAAGAATACTCAATTTGCAAGAAAGGAAGAGTATATGAATTTCTTCTATATCTTACCATGTCAAAGTTGCAAAGGAGAATATAAGGCAAAAAGCTTCTCAGCTGAAATCAACACCTTGCACAATCGACGACCACCCTGGTGACACAGATTCCAAGGCATGCTTTCTTGCATACCTCAATTCCCAACTTGTGCGCTTCCCGCACAAAATTCTTAAATTCTCTGATAGCAGCATAGCCACATTCAAAAATTCCCGAAGCTGCGTATCTTGTCATTGGGCAAAGAGTTGATTGTAAACTAGCCCTAGAAGTTGAATTTGCACATCCAAAATTACAATAACTATTACATCAACATTATGACCATGTTGAGGAATTAAGGGTACAAAGCAAGTCTTGTTGAATCAGGTACCTTATCCTAGAACTGCTTTTGAAACATCAAACTTCCAAATTTTTGCACGAAAATGTGCAAAGAATACTCAATTTTCAAGAAAGGAAAAGTATATGAATTTTTCCTATATATTACCATGTCAAATGCGCAAAGAAGAATATAAGGCAAAACTAAAATGTGCAAAGCCAGACTTGAACTGTGAACCACAACTTGTGAAACAAATAACCCCATCGAATGAGCACAAGAGAAAATTGAAAAAGAAAAGAGTCCAGATATTAAAACTAGACAATGCTCTAATTTATTAATTATAATGTGTGAGCACCCAAAAAGCGGGGATGCTCAGATCAGATGACCGAATCCACACTCTAGCAGGGCGATTAGACACACATAGCTACACGAAAGAAGGGAACTGATGCTGGGGTCTTATTGTTGTGCCAAGAAATTCTTCAAGGAGCGGTCCACTCCCACCTTTGAAAAACATGCAGCGATTGTGGAATATGTGGTGCAGCGAAAAAGGAGGCGAAGGCTGTTGTCAGAAATGGAAGATAGAGAAATGGATGCAGAGGTACCTGCGAAGGTCAGAAATTGGCTGTTGAGCTTGCCATTCAGGTGATAGGCTCCACTGGAAGAGGCGAAGATGGCAAATACATGGGCTGTAGGCAGCGATTAAGGGACTGAAGATGGGCGATGGAGTTAGATCTATGAGGATGCAGAGATCGCCTGCATCAGGGGAGTCGATTCAGTCTGGAATTGGACCTTATCAGAACAGGTTAGCAATCGGAATGGCGAGACTGGCTGCTAGGAGCAATTTCGAAATTGCTTGCGGGCTCTACCTAATTAGGATGCCCCTGTGATCTGAAAGCATACCCGGGAAGCACAGACCAGAAGGCAAATTGGTGCAGGCCATGTGGAAAAAAACCGTCATGGCTGGGATGAGCTACAAACGGCTAAGTTTGCCCAGCTGCAATGTGACCAAGTCCAATTCAGCAAAAACCCTTTTTTGAAAGAAGCAAAACAGCCGTGATCCATCCGGATGGAGCAAAGACTCATGGGAACAAATAAAACATCCAAAGAAACATGAGAGCAACGAACCCAGGAGGCCAGATCCAAGATCAGTATGCTTGGTTTGAAAGCTGTATGCCAGAGGAAACAAAGAGAAAACAAAGAACTACTGCCAGGTCGCCTGGTATTGTCTAGGAAGAAGATAAGAGAAATAGACAAAGAGCTCCAAGATAGTCGATTGAAGGTCGGCAAGAAAACACTACAAGCTTTGCCCAAGGCATTCCACCGGGCATTCCATACTGTCCGCTGCGCATAAATTAAACTGGAGAGGATCGTAGTGAAGGCGAAGAGGAAAATCACAAGATCGAAGATGAAGAGGATCACGATGACGAAGGGAAAGAAGCGTAGCGTAGGGCAGTAGCTGATAAGCACTGAAGTGAGCAGACCATCTATATATAGATGGTTCATCCCTTCCTAGAATCCCATCCGATGGCTCGGATCGATTCCATTTTAAGCGATAATTCATTTCGCGATAAAAGTTGTTGATTTGATTTGGGGACAGCCTTCTAGAAACCAGTATTGGTTCACAGAAGAAAGAAAACAGTTTTGACCCTGCCATGTTCAAACGGTCCTATCTCCCTCCTCAGACCTCGGATTGAGGTGCGGCTTTTTGTGTTTTACTCTCTATCTCGTCGATAGAAATAAGAAAATAATGAAAAAAAATTCGAGATAGTTGTACCTTTTGTAAACATGAGACAGTTTTGACTGGACCCCCTTGGGTTCACCTAAGCATAACTTTCAAGTACGTGAGCTGATAGGTTTTTAGGTATTTTTCTTGTGCAATATGACTGCCATATACTAACTTCTGAAAAGGGTTCGGTGAAAAATGAGTTGTTGATTTTATATGCATTTTGGAGTGAAGAGTGCAAATGAACCATTTTTGGTCCATTTAGGGACAACTCTAGTGTTAATGTTAGGCATAATAGATAAGACTAGCCATTTCAAAAACGATGTTACATAGATGCCTCAGAGTCAACAGGCTGCCCTATAAAATTGATAATCGGATTTCAGAGCTCTGTCCCTTATATACGCAAAGGGTTGAGAGCATTGAGCATTGTTTTTTCTTGTGTGAGCGGGTTCGGCAGGCATGGTCTTGGTTGTTAAACCTGTTTGGCACTTCCCAATCTAGCCAGCAAATTTTGCTCACTATTTACCCTGATGCATGGCCCAAATTGCGAAAACGGTCTTTTCACCTTGCATGTGGCTGGCTTTTATAGTCGATCTGGAAGAGACAAAGGTTATTTATCTTCGAGGGTGTGGATATTGCAATTGAGATTCTTCTTAAGTGGATGCAGAGTGAAATTGTTAAAGCTTATAATTATTCTTCTCTTGATCACGAGAAGAAAGTATTGATCTGGTATATTTACCTTCAGGTCCATTCTCATGCATAGACAGGTGCTTTTGCTCAGTTGGATCAGTTTATCCCCTGGGATTATAGTCCTGTCTTTGCATTTTATTGTGTTATAGTCTTTTGATTGGTGAATAAAGATTGTCGTCCTTCAAAAAGGAAAAAAAGTGATTTTTACAAGCCACTACTAATTTTAGTTAACCATTACAATATGTAAGAAACAACCTCAAAATCACGACTAGTTTTTAACAACCATTGTATTTTTCCTACAGTATCGGTTCTTTACCGGTTTTTTGTTCAACTTCCATTGCTGACCATTGATCTGGTGAATAATATTGCGTTTTATGTCAGATCAATGGCTATCAGAATTTTGAGAGCAGAAATGCATGCAAACTGCAATGGTCTGGATCGATCACATGGTCGAAGGAAAAAAAAGGCGAAAAGAAAGGCAATGGTGTGCATGAGCACTGCGTAGACAAGGCCACACGACTAACTGCTATGTCAAGGCTGCTCTTCTCTGCTAACTGTTCTAACCATGCAGCCGCCAGGACTCCAAACTGCCGAAAGAATGTCTGAAGATCCCTGAGACAGGCTTGAACTGCCAAGCAACTGTGTAAAAACCCTTTGTTGCACTGTGGATTGTACCAGAAACTTGTACTCACCTTGCCTTTGCGAATAGGCCGCTGCTAACAGAGCTCTGCCCACAATAACAAGAAGATACCAGGGCTGAAGGAGCCCAAGGCAACCTCACCAGAACCCCTCATACCACATCTAACTACTGCTATGATATACCATGATCCAAGAAAAAGAGTGAGGGGGAACAAAACGAAAATCGCAGAAAAGAAACAATGGCTGCCCTTCTGTTTGACACGATGTCTTACCCTTGCTCTGCTCGACTACCCCTGTAAAATCTGCATTGCCCTTGTTCTACTCCATTGCCCCTGCAGAATTAGCAAACCCTAGGCTGCAAAAGGAAAGGGGCATAAAACCTTATTCATGTCCTACAAATTAGATAAAAAAACTGCTAACCATAGCAAAAAAACTTCGGCCATAATATATCAAAATTATCGTGACATCTAAATGGAAACAACATGCTCAAACATCCCAAATTACACGGTTTGCCATACAATACCACCCTGGAATCTCAGCTCCCACCATTGCGTGAGGCACCTCCAGCAATATGACATGAAATTGTTGAAATTTATAGCATTGGTAACTAGCATTGAAAACCATATTACAAACCACTACCAGTTTTGCACAATATAACAGTTCATATTTGGGCTCCTTGTGTAAGGATGTCAAAAGATGGCTTCATCAAGTCAGTGATCTTGCCTTGCGCCCAACTACCATTAGCCAGTACCATACACTCCTCAAGGCAAAGAAGGCCAGGTACCTCGCAGAGCACTAGCAACATATATTCTATCTCCTAGAATGCCAACAAGTCTTGCCAACTTGGGTGGTGGCTCAAAGATATAGACAAAAATGGAAATACTTGTGATTTGAAGTCAATTTTTTAGTAACTTCTGTTACCTCAAGAAAATTGAATTGAATTGAAATAATTTTTATCATCCACCAGACCAGTCGATCTATGGGACCCAATAAAAGAGCGCAACAGACGTATTTTCGAGGGAAAAATCGGGGCAGCAATAAGACTGCTGCCAATATACATGATGAAGTACATATATATACACACATTAAGTGGTTGTCCGGCAAATCTGAACCCTCATAATATCCAGAACCTCGTGGAGGTATGATCCTAGTGACCGCACTGAAGTCGTATTTAGGACCATGCGTAGCGACTGGTTGGGCCTGACTAACAGAGTATAACGTGTTCGGATCTGATTATACGCGCCGGGCAGCTCTAAAAAGTGTGACATTCATCTTTGATGGCTCCCATCTGGCATCACTAACAGAGCCTATCATGGCATAGCTCCCCAATCCATCTGCCTGTCTCAATTCAGAGATGGTGGACCCTGTGCGAATGGAGGCAATGAGCCTGCACTTTTCATAGGCAGATGGGCACGAAGATAACGCTCTGGAAAAATGCAACCATGCAGAATTATAGCGAACTTTGTTGCATTTTTTGGATGTCAACCTGTGACATTAAAAACGTTGTCCTCACACGAAAAATTATAAATTCTCACTAGCAAGCATTTCCTAGTTGTTCACCCTAGCTATACATTTGATGTCAATGTATTCTCTAGTGGTTACTGAGAGTCATCGAACGATGTCCAGCCCAGAATTGACAAAGGTTATTTCGATCTATCAATTAAGTATCAATCCACCATAAAATCCAAGTCTTGATTGCACTCCCATATGAAAATAATCCTTGGAGATAATTATAATTATGCATCAACTTGCATTGGAGAAGTGATATAGAACATAAAGGAGTCAAGCATTGGTCTTGCATTCTGGTCTTGCATTCTTGCCAGCCCCCCTGACCTGTAGGTATTCCGAGATTCTACAGGTCAAGGGGCTGGCAAGAATACCTTTCCTCTTCTCATTACACAATGTCAAGGTAAGGTAGACCAGACTCTACAAGTTTCTTGAGGCAAGTTGTGATTCCTGATAAGAATGATTAAAGAATTTGCGAGAACGTTAATCCACTTACCCTTGATGTTTAGTAAGACAAATTCAATATGTAGGTTAGTCTTGAATAATACAATGTGAAGGACATTGTTTTAGAGTTAAGTGCCATTGCTTTCCCAATCTTGTCCTACTTGTATAATCTAGTTTCGTCATTATTTGCACATGCCAAAGGTGTCAACTTCATCAAGCACATAAAACAAATTTAAGGATTATATAAATAAAGAATGCTAGAGACTTCGGCAATTATTGACTATATGACATTAATTTAGCATTGAAAATGCTTGTAAATAGAAAGTTGCATTTCCAACATAGTACAAGTTGGCTTTTTATATATGCAACTACAGAATTTTGTTTACTTCATTGAGATAGTTCACATATAAATGATTATGCCTATGGATATGAAATCTTGATGTACGCGAGGAGATCAACCACTTGGAGGATATTAAATAGTCTAAACCTAATGAGTCAATGCCAATAATTAACCCCTTCAATAAACCTCTTACTATTTATACTATGTCCGTACCAAGGACATCTATTTGGAGAATGTTCAAAGGAATAGGTCTACATCCTAATGGGCCAGTTCTTGTTGCCAATTATTAAGCCCTACAAAAACTCTTACTAGTTACTTGAATTACTTATTATAGTGGCTGATGATGGCTCAACATGAGGGATATAATAAGAAATAGATGATGGTGGTGCATAGTATCCATCCAGGGAGTGGCTCTTTTCATACGAGGGATGGAGCAATATGCCAATGTGGCCTCCAAATATTCTTGTTTGCATTCTTGTCACATGCAATTTTAGAGCCATTGAATCTTTTGGGTGTTCATTGTTTATTCCAATTTTTTTATCAGCTTCTAATCGGTGCTTCCTCATCCAACAATACTATTTCAATTCCTTCGATCTTATTAACTCCATTGATTTTTAAGTTCTTGTATTTTGTGATTTGCATGGCTTGCAATAAGAACTACTTTTTTTAAGAGGTCTATGATGTGGCAGTCGTGGAAAACTCCTCCATTTTGGAATGTTTGTATTCTCACAATTGTATTTATTTGTTAACGTGCACAAGTGTAATTGTGGTATGCAGCTTCAACTTCCTAAAAGTCATGGAGATTTTACCTTAGTCACTCTTGCATTTGTGTAATCTCTTTATCAGGGCTTACATCACTAAGGTTTTCCATCAAAAAAGCTGAAAGCTAGAAAGTCTATGGTTCGAGTCTTACTCATGACACCCTGCTAGAACCAGAAGAATCAAGTGGTTATTATTGCAAGTCCATCTACTGGAACCAGTGATGACTTTTATGTGTGAAATTTCGTAAAAATGCTATATTTTGCCAATTTTGAAAATCTAGATGGCTTAGTAGGATGCGTAAGCTCAAAAGATTCATAAAATCGCCAGAATTTGATAATATTACATCCTAATTTATACTGAATTCGCCAAATAAATGGACATTTTATATTAAAAGAGTTTAATTTCTGGTAAGACATCCTAATTCTAGTAAATTCGTCTCTATAAAAAAGTTACGAAAATAGAAAACAATCGCCACCATTTCTATAATTTAGAAGTAGCCAGAGGATGATAAAGTCATCAATGAATGGAACTAGGATTGACACCCCCGAAGCCTTCAGCGGGGAACCTACAATTTCGGGGTCCGTGATGATCGTGGCTATTATAATGGTATAGCTGCTAATTTTCTACAGTTATGGAGCCCTTCAACTCCTGCCTCCTAGTTGGAGGCATATGTGGTCTTGGGCTTGGGATAAGCTGCTGCACTGTAAGGTGGCTGTGCTTTGGTGGCAGATTCTTCATAGACCCCCTCGTGTGAATGTTCTTGTCCACAGGTTCGACCCTCGAGTCTCAGCACTGTGCCCACTATGCAAGCAAAGGGATGAGACTATTGAGCACTGTTTTTCCTATGTGATCACCTCCAGCCTGTTTGGTATTGGCTGTTTTCTCTTTTTCATGTGACATTGACAAGTCAGCAGGTCCTCTTAACTACTTATCCGGATACTTGGAACAAGTTGCGAAGCCAGGCGTTTCACTTAGCGTCAAGGTGGTTGTTGTGGCCTATCTAGAAGCGCAGAAACTTGTGTGTCTTTAAGGGCATTGACACTCCTGCTGTTGCTGTCCTCCAGGACGCACAAGCTAAAATTGTTAAGGCTTACCATTGTTCTTCGCTTGCTCC